>VIAA01000345.1:0-17272 GCA_015776775.1 Magallana hongkongensis
ACCGCTTTCACCGGAGGGGACTATAGCTTTCCTCTGCGTCCGTCAGTCCGTCTGTCTATCTGTCTGTCCGTCTGTTCGTCTGTCTGTCTGTCCGTCCGTCCGTCTGTCTGTCCCACTTCAGTTTTCCACGCTTTTTTTCTTTATGCGTTTGAGGAATAACATGAAATTTGCTGAACAGCTTCAAAATGTCAAACTACATATCAAGTTTACATTTTTGTAGCGTCTGGTTGACATATTATCGTGAAAATTAATTTTTTATATTCCAATTTTTTAATGTTCGGGTTCGGTATCGGGTTCGATGTGTAATGAATAAACGAGGAAAATATGTAGTCAATAATGATATTGTGCATTATTTGGACCGTTCCTTTTATTGTTTCTAACAAAACAAATAAGTTCTCTAAAATAGTTTCAAGCATTGTGTTGTTATATAATCGAAAGGTTTTTTTTTGTATAATTACAATCGGGTTCGTTATCGGGTTGGTCCGTTGATTCGGAGTACAGAAGACGGTAAGAATGATAATCTGCATAACAGTGCATTGTTTCCACAAATTTCTACAAATTGGTAGAGGACGTGTATTGCTTATGCAATACTCTCAGAATGCTTGTTTTAACATTGTTTTAATTATCCTTTGATATAACATTTGTTGTGTCAATTGATCTTGCAAATAAAAACGATTCTTACACTGATGAATATGGAAAACAGGATAATACAAGTAAATATGTTATGTATTTGTTAGAGCTGAACATCATGCGGAAATAGCCACTGCCGCCCAGGCCAGATACCGGTATATAAACCCTTTGATTTCGTTACACCGATTGCACACCTGAACTTGTGTAGTATTCCTTTCGTGGTCTTTGGACTTAATGCATTCATTTCTTATTTCATTTGCATATTCTGTTTGTAAATAATGCATTGAGCTGTTTATTGGAAGTAAGCATTCTTCTGGCTTGACAAAAGTGCGTAAAACTTGGTAATTTCATTGCGACCGTGTAACACGGAGAGACAAGATGTACGTCCGCACAGATGATACCTGTTCAGCGAAATATTTTGTATTAAGAATTCTACAGCTTATATAGGGGTTGTAAGGATAGCGGTGATAAAAGAGAAATATGGAGGATAGTGCCCATTTACGAGCGGTGTTCGTCTTTAAAGTACCAGAGAGTCAAAATACAAGGCATTAATATATGGAGGGTAATCGTGTTCACAAATCCAGACATGTAAACTTGTTAATCCGAATATGCAATCGTGTTGATGTGTGAGCCTGAGTATGAATATGTGTAATTCTGATCGTGTAACCTATAAAACTCGGGCATAAACACATGTAAGATTTGACTCATGATGCACATTTTGCAGTTTTATTGTTTTCATTGGTTAATTAAACTTTCAACTCTGCACACTTTCAATCCGTAGTTACTGCATTTGTGTCTTCAGGCTCGGCAATAGCACATCTGACATAATACAAATTGACAAATGTAAAGTCTACAAGTTTGTCGAGTTTTAACATGACCTTGGCAACTGCCTTGCTGCGGGAAAAGGAATGCCATAATCGCCGGAATGGACGAAAAATAAACATAATATCCAATTAAACTGTTGCAAAAAGCTTTTTTTTTTTTTTTGAAATTGGACCAAACAGGAAGAAGTTCATGTATATAACATTTTCTTTGATAAATATACTCTTTTTCTAGAAATGAGACGGATTAAGAAATTTCCTAAGGGGGTAAATATATTTTGAGCGGCATGGGGTTCGAGGACCGCCTTGAGGTCCCGTGTACAGTCTGTAGCTCCATTGCGTCTGAATTCTGAGAAATTTTCGAGAGAATTTCTAACCGGGTTTTTCGATTATTAAAATAGTGAAAATGGCGGGCGGTCGAGTGGCTGCCAAAAAAGTACCCTTATTGTACCGATAACACCTCGTACAGTTTTCAAGATACGAAGTAACTGTTCTTTTGCAGATCCATCATACATATATCATTTGTATGCACATTGGTAGGATTTTGATTTCTGATATAATGTAATTTTTTAAAAAAAATATCAGCTGTTGAACTTCATTTTTTGGCAAAAACATTGCATATAAAGTATCCCATTTCTTAAGATAGGTAGTATTTATCAATTCAGGATTGTCAAATGGATTATAGATACTGTTCACACTAAGAAACCCCGGTTACCTGTCACATTGACAGCTTTTTTCTTGTTATTTTTGTTATATTTTTTTTTTTGAATTAGTTAGAATAAACGACCTGCAAAGATTTGGTAAATTTTCGCAGAAAAATGTATGTAACTATATTTATATGTATTCATACCTTTTTAAAATATCAAAATAATTTTGTTGTGCAGGTGAAAGATAAACAGTATATGTTCATAGCTCCCCGGAAATTTTTTATCAACCAACTTCACAAAGTGAGTCATTATTGAACCGACATTCAGAACTTCACAAAGTGAGTCTGTATTGGACCAACATTCAGGATGTCATACTCATATCCCGCAATAATTGCTTGATATAAAGAAAAATGCCAATTTTCACCTGCATGATAGTCTTTTTCCCTATATATTGCCAACAATGCAAAATGAAATTTTTTCAATATGATTTGTACACATTTTAATTTTCACGACATGTAATTAGTTGTTTTTTATTCGGAATTTTTATTTATGTATTTTTAAAGGGGGTGTCCTTCTTATGTTGCATATTAATCAAAATCTCAAAACAAATGTTTTTAAATATAGTTTTTTCTTATCGGTAACTTTGCAGTTATTTAATTGACCAACTGGCCGACCCCGTGTAATTTTTCACGGGGGAGGGTGGATGGGGGGGAGGGGTCTTGTCCCAACTTTGTGGTATCGATAAGGAGGCTTTTGGAAATGTTTTCTTAATTCAGCCCAGCTCTATACTTTAACAATTTAACGAGTTTGATCCCCGTGATCGACAGTGGTTGTATGTGATAGGGTATAGCGGTCGCCCGCTTGGACACGTGGGTTCTCTCCGGGTACTCCGGCTTCTTCCCACACCAATGACCCCCTCGCGCTAACATCCGTGCCAACGAGAGATATTACAAAAGATATCTAAAGCCGACCGAATTCTTCACTCGCATCTTTTATACATTCTCTTGATACATGTAAAATGTACACCAATCTTATAATTTATTTTCCGAAAAATAATACTTTCTAAGAAATGTTGTTATCCAGAGATAAGATTATAGGCCTTCCTAATACTTTTCTTATTTATTCCGTCCATATTCCGGCGATTACGGCATGCCTGTAGCTTCTATCGGTGACGTCACTGTTTCCATATATGGTCGTGTCAAAATTCGGCAAACTTGTAGACTTTACATTTGTCGATTTGTAACATGTCAGCCGTGATATTTCGAAAACGGAAATACAACTGCAGAGACTACAGATGAAAAGTGTTTACTTAAGTGGCAGGTTACATGTACATGTAAATTACAAAGAGCATTTTACACCTGCAATTAAGCGTGCAGCTGTAGGAGAAATTAGATTGAAAGCCTGCGGGGTCAACTCTAAAGTGTTTATCCCTGAGTTTTATAGATTACACGATCAAAATTACAGTCATTTTTACTCAGGCTCACACACCAACACGATTGCATATTCGGATTTACAAGTTTACATGTCTGGATTATTTAACACGATTACCTTCCATACTAGTACTTCGTTGAATCGATCGTAGGTTTAAAAGATTTAATGTACACCCGATTTATAGCAAAACACCGCTCGTAAATAGGCACAACCGTCACACAGATATATATGATCCCTTTCGGTTTCGTTAGACCCAAAATTTGTAGTAGACGTGTAATATTCATTTTGTGATCTATGGAGTTTATGTATTTGTCTCTTTTTTGTGCATTTTCTATTTGTTAATAATGCATTAACATGTTTATTTGATGTTATTAGTCCATTGGCTGTACAAAAGTGCGTAGAATTTGATAATTTTCATCGCGACCGAGTAACACGGCGTGGTTATATGCACCTCAACACAGGTAATAACTCTACAGCAAAATACTTGAATGATCTTTTTAAAAAAAAATAATATATGGGTTGTAGGGAAAGCAATGCTTGAAGAAATATGGCGAGCAGTGCCTATGTACGAGCCGTTTTCAGCTTTCAAGATCATTTACGCCCGGTGATTTCTATTTTTCCTGACATTACGTCACAGAATGGCGATTTTAACGCACTGTTAAACAGTTTATATCGCCAAAATTTTGTATCTATCTCTATAAAGTGTAATCCTCACCGAGTTTGGTGTAATGAATTGACCAATCTGTCTGTCATAATAGCCCTGCAAATAAAAAAAAAATTCCCAAAATACACATTTCATTAAATAAACAACTTAGCATTAACTTTCACTATTTTTCTTGTACAAATCTCAAAAATACTCACAGACATTGTTTATAAATATTAGTTACTTATTGCAACTTATTTACTACAAACAAAGGTCAATTTAAAAAAAAAAGTTTCTTACATAGGATAAAGTTTCTTCTATTTGAATTAGCTGAATACTTACCTCGGAAATGTTATCATAGGTAGTTGAAGTTGAACTGGAAATCGCCGTGTATATTTCTATGCTCTGGAAATAGAAACATTTTTTTCTTTATTGTAGCGACGCTTAGTACGCTAAATAAAACACTTCATTAACACAATGTCATCGTCATTTTAATATGATAATTTAAAATTTAAAAAAAATTACAAAGCTGGTCTTAGCAACAATGTATAATATATATAAATGCATTTCTTTTATATTGACATCTCGTAAAAGTCATTGTTTACTAAATAGCTTACCTCTGTTGAATTAATTGAACTGCTGATAGCTGAAAAACGTGCGTATCCTGAACCTCTCGAGCCCTGAACATAATTGATTACACATTGTATTAATACATTTTAAAAAAGTAACGGATTAAAATACTTTAAAAGAGTTGACAATGGCATCGTCATTTTAATATGATAATTTAAAATAAAAAAAAATTACAAAGCTGGTCTTAGCAACAATGTATAATATATAAAAATGCATTTTTTTGTTATATTGACATCTCGTAAAAGTCATTCTTTACTAAATAGCATACCTGTGTTGAATTAATTGAACTGCTGATAGCTGAAAAACGTGCGTATCCTGAACCTCTCGAGTCCTGAACATAATTGATTAAACAATGTATTAATACATTAAATACAGTAATTGATTAAACTATTTTAGAAGTGATTATTTACGCCTGGGGGGGGGGGGGGGTTACGATTAGACTAGTTACATGAACGCAGTAAGCTTAAAAGCGCGTAAAATACCCCACGTTTAAAATAAAAATCAAAACTTAAGAGTTGTAAATCACGCATTCTCGTATTTAACACCTACGCGTATTGCGTATTATCTGACCATAGAACAATAACCTAACCACCAGCGTTATTAACCACTTTTACAGTATACCTGGTATGAATGAATAAAAAGGGAAATGCACATTCCGTTTATGCTGAATAATCTATAATTAATTTCACTTATACTAAAGAGAAAGGCATATAATCTCTTACATCGTAACAGCATCACAATCACTTTGTTGAAGTGAATATCAAAAAAAGGAAGTTAAAGAAACAAGAAGACAAACACCCCCCAATAAAAAAAAAACACGAAAAAAAAACGAAAAAACAGAAAAAAAACTTACAAACAAAAACAAGGAAAAAAATTACACATTCTTGTTGGATTTACATATTATCTAAATTTGCAAATGAATGCCAGAGTCAGGCCTTCAAAACAAATAAAAGTCAGTTTACAATACATTACGAGTATTCTGACCTTGACCTATTTTTTTTCTTCTGTAGTACATATACTAGTTCCTTCATAAAACTATACAGATACTACTTTCTTCAGACTTATATACATACGACTTACCTCAGACCCATTTGAATACATTTAGACTGACTATCCCAAGCAGTTAATTGGTGTGTTGATTCGCAATGATAATTTCAACTACTGTATTTCGAATTTTCTATTTACAAGTGCTTGCTTCGTGATCATTGTATTAAATTCTCTTCCTGATCGTTGTCATAATATTAACTATCCATCAATAAACATCATCCATTGTCACGTATGCAGCTTTAAATTTCGACAGAGCAGCTTATTGCATAATGTGAAAACAGCAGTACACCCCTTGCTTTGAATATGTCATCTGAAACTTGTGTAATGAATGCTGGGTTTTTTAAATATTACACACACTTATCCAATTTTCAATATTATAAACTAAAAGACCCAATGAATAACATTAATGCTAAAACAAATGACTCAAAATCATGAAAATGCTTACTCATACGAAAGGAAAAATCAGAATTCATAAATGGAAACTTTTTTTTTCCTTCACACCGGCTGTCATTGAAATGTGTTGGATATCAGATAAATGTGTATGGATAATAAACAGACAAATATAGAGTAACGAGTACAATCTCTGACCAATTTTTGGCAGTATATAGGAAACAATGTGCATTACTTGCTATTTCTAATGAACGTTTGATAAATATTTATATGTGGAGTCAAACATAAAGTAAGCGAATTGTGTCTCTATGCAAATAATTTAAAAGGAATGAAAAGGAATTAGGCACTGGTATTTTCTTCCTGTTTGTGTTAAACATTCAGAGTTAAAAGGACTTTGCAACGTAAAAAAAGGGTGCATAGATACATGTAAATACAACGGTTAATAAAAATGCATTTTATTTCGGTAGGGTAATCAGTTTATTGGAAATGCAAAAGGTGAAGATCAAAAGGTAATTGATACCTTTATTTATGAGATATATCAAATAATAACAGATTGACTGTGATAAATTAGATTTTCATCTGTTAAATATTGATTGGGAATATATTTCACTTCATGTAATTTGTTATATGAACTCTGAAAGGAATGATAAAAAATATCAGACCTTAAGTAGGCGGAATAATCGTTGATGATATTTGAATTATGGATCTAATAGATCTTTGAAAGACATTTGATTAAAAGATCTTTTTGTCATTTATTTATATTTTAAACATTCTGATTTAAACAAAAATCTTCTTTGTAATAACAATTTTTTCTTTTGTTTGGGGAGATATCAAAGTATAATTGGCAATATCTCAAAAACAGTTACATTGTAAACCATTATTGTGATCTGTAAAAATATAAATAATCAAAATACTAATTAAGAACGTTTGGTTTTATTTTCATAAACAACGATTGCACGTTCACATTTAATATGATGACACATAAACGATGAATTATAATCCGATCAATTAGTAGCATAATGATGTCATAATTCTAAATCATATATATCAGTAAATAGATTCTGCAATATATGTGCGACAAACAGCACGGATATTTTATTGACTTTAAAATCTATATACGAGGGTCAATCAAAAAATACGAAGACTTTTGTCATAGCTATGTTACTTAACGTCATATCATTACTAAATTTGGTAGACATAATTTAGCAATAGTTTCGAACAATATGCAGGAAAAAAAGTTAATAAATTTCTTTATTTTTAAGAATTATTTAGCATTTAATCCTTCAAAAATGAGGTCACGGCGCACGGTCAAAATGTGTGTTATGTCAACAATAAACCATATAATGTTGAAAGTATTATCTCTATTAATTTGGCTTAAAACCAAATTATATTGAAACTTCAAATTTAGTATAGTCATGGTATTCTATGTACCAAATAATGATGGGATATATTGTTTTGTCGAACAGATATTAGCAACTAAAGTCAGATAGTCCTCTTTAGAATTGACTAAAAACATCGACGTCGCCTGACGTCACGGCGCAACGAGAAGTACAAATAATATGGATTTAACTCAGGAAAAAGCCGATACAAGCTGTGAAAATGCTCAATGGTGCAAAAAATAAGTCAACAATTATTTGCAAGGTTGTGTTTAACTTTAATAAATTTTGTGGGGGTGGTGGTCATTGTATTTTGAATATAAAACAGTCCGAAAGAGAGTAGAATATCTGTAAATATTTGGTCATAAAAGAAGTAACGTCAACCGACGTTCAGGGTTATCCTTACTGTAAACTAAGATATACACGGTTAGAAAATGAAAACATTGAAAAACTAACTTATGATTCTCGAGCAAATGTGTGCAAATAAGATGTTAAGTGGTTCAGTGCCATTTTAAATTGTAAGAAGAAAGGCACAAGAGACTAAGCGTGATATAAAGATGGGGTATATCTATAAACTGTGCGTGTTTAATTTTGACGTCATGTTTTGAACGTTACCGTGCGCCGTGGTGACAAAACATGTTGTTTTTAAAAAGGGGTAACAAAAATACCCTTTCATCAAATGGACTAAAACTTCGCATATCAATAACATAAGTGTTGTTGCACAGATTAATCTGTTAAGTATGACTTTCATGAAAAATATATGATAGACAGCCGCATTGTCTTCGTATTTTTTGATTGACCCTCGTACATTTATATTCTACAAATATCAAAATAATGCGTAAATACAACCTCTCTCTCTCTCTCTCTCTCTCTCTCTCTCTCTCTCGTTTAATAGGTTAATGTTAAACATGTATTCTGATATTTTATTATATCTCGAGGAACGCCCATTTTAACCAGATTTGTAATTTACACAAATAAACTGCTGATGTTCATGTTCGTAAAATCATATTTTTAACTGTTCTCTATATGTAACACGTAACTCAAGTTTAGGACATGTTGTGTATTAAAGAATTTAAAGGGGCATGGTCACGATTTTGGTCAACAATTTCGATTTTAATGTTTACAATGCTTCAATAAGGCATTTTTAATAGGCAACCAAAATTTGAATGCCATTTGATAAGTCATAAGCGAGTTACAGAGCTTACAATTCTTCGCTATGTAAACAAAGCGTTTGTTTACATTTTGAATGTTAAAGTGAAAATTCCAATTTTAGACCTAAAATGAATCTGTTAATCGTTAGGAACTGTTCATTTATGCTTAAAATGAATAATTAGATAGACAAACCAGCTTTAAAAAAATTTTGTACTGGTATATTGAACCTATGTAAACAAAAACAGGGCACGAGCCTTGTTTACATGACGAAGAATTGTAAGCCCTGTATTTTGCTTAAAACTCAACGACTGGCACCCAAATTGCATTTGATCATTAGAAATGCATTCCTAAACATTGCAAATAATAAAAAAAGAAAAAGAAAATTTGACCAAAATCGTGACCATGCCCCTTTAACTTTAAACAATGAAAAAAAAAATCCCAACCAATATTACAATACAGAATTACCAGAGAAAGCAAAGGATTTGAAAAAATTCATGCCAGCACACATTAGTCCAAATTTATCGCTTTTCGTTGTAGTCACCGTAAGTTCACCTGCGAGCACACGAATTATCATTACCTTGAAATGAGTACTATAGTAGAGGAATTCCTGATAAAGAATATTACTTGATGCTACTGTGTAGCCGTTTAGAAGCAGTAGACTGTCGCTTTGTTCCATAATAACTGTAATATAGCTGTAATCATATCCAAAAGGAACTATTATTTTGTAGTAATTTTGGTACTGATGAAATCCTGGAACAATAACCATTGAAGGATCACTGATGTAGCTTATTGAAGAAGATAAACCGAAACTTGCTACCAAAATAGGTCCGTTCGATTGAATATAACACACTCCGTTGCTTGAAATATCAATATCAAAGTATTCCAAACGCTCATACGACTTGTAGAAAGTCTTATTTGTGCAATTGTAGAAAATTGTTGATTTATCGATGGCCATGACTCGTATTTTGGTATTGCTGTACAGATGGGGTGGAACAACATATACTGCATCAATTCTGGATGTCGGTGGCAATTGTTCAATTAGGTGATCACAAAACCCTTGCCCATTTAATTTGTTGCAATCATCTCCAGAGAAGACCGCAATAGGTAAAGATGACTGAACGAAGGTTCCTGTCAAGTCCACAGTATGTTGAATCTGGTATGTTTCATAACGGTTGAGTTTGATCCTAAAAGTTTCCCCACTCCGATATATTTTCCCGTCAATTTGTAATGTATCATTCATTTGGAAGGTTATCGATATCATTGTGTTTTCATTAATTGAAGCAACTGCAAATTGACTGAAGTATTTTACCGGATTTGTCGAGACAATAACATATGTAGTTGAAAGTTTATGTATCGGGATATGAGTTGTCATCCCAACCGATGAATAGACATCAGCCTGACTTACAACCATAGAATTTTGAGAAGTTTCAATTAATATACATTTCGTTTCTATCTTAAAGCCTTCTAACTCCATTGAATTTGGAATGAAGAATTGTTCAGAAGAGTATATACTGGTGGTTTGGTCAATCTCACTTTTGAGAGAACTATTGAGACGTTCCGACGTTGTAACGTTTATCCGTATTCCGTTGACTGATGTGACGTAAATGGATTTCTTCGTATTCCGTATGTTTTGCATGAACAACGCAATAAAACGTGTTCCCCAGCTTCCTATAAGCCAACAAAATTGAAGATATATTTTATTTAAATTGATGATTATTTCATAGGTGTATTCTGGGAAATAAATGCCACCGTAGTGATTTTTTGCTTTTTGTAGCAATTGCCTTAACTCGATATTTGTTTTAAAATACAGTTTAAACATATCTGTAAGCAAAAGTTAAAACTTAGTTAATTGCGTTGCGTTTTAAGGCATGTATTAATGACCAATACAAACCGGGTAGATGATCTGCGGAAGGTTTGGTAGTATTATGATACATGTATGGGGAAGATGTGGTTGATGGATATTCTGGCAAGGGTTTGGTATGATCATTGTACGAGGAAGATGTGGAAGATGAATACTCCGGGAAAGAATTGTTGGGTTATAACCGAACATCATCTGAAGAAGTATCTTCCTTGTCATCTTAAAAATAACATATTGAAGGCATAAATTTTATTTCAATCAGCATTTGAATGTACACGCATTGTTGCAACAACGCATACATGTATAACAAAAATGACTCTACTTTTGGCAATTTCAAGGTCTGTGTTATCAATGGTATTAATTATAATATGATATGTTCATGAAACTATTGGCAGCTCATTTTCTTGTGAATACATCATACAACAATAGTTTACTAAAAACTGTTTTATATCGTTTAAATGCAAATTATTAAGTAAATAAAAGTCTTAGGGTTTACCTTTATGCTTGAAATATTTTTGATAAGCCACTTCGATTGCAGCAATGGAAGCCAAAAATAAAATAACAATCAAAATCATGTAATATTTAAATTTTCTATTTGCTTCTGCTGTTCCTTCTTGGATGGATTGATCCTGCAAAAAAAAAAGGAATCTATAAAGAATAATGATATTTTGTTAAGATGCAAAAATGCAAACAAGACAATGTGAAGGTTTTTTTTATAGTTTACATACAAATATCAAGTGATCCTGTGTTCTGAGAATGTTGATTGTTTCCACCTTTTATATATGAGCGTGTAAAAATTATTTTGGAAGCAAAAGCTTTGTAATGCTAAAAAGATCTGATTTACGGATGTGGGAATTCAGTCTAGTTACGCAGTACACCTAAAAGTGAAAAAAAGAATACATGAGCCCCCCCCCGCCCCCCCCCCCCCCCCCCCCCCCCCCCGTGTATGGTAAAATTATTAAGGACGAAGGATCTTATTTGCTATGTTCAGATGTGTCGCGCACCTTAAAATTAGTGATTGTTACGAACATCAATTTCTCCTTATTACGTCACAAACAATAAAACTTAAATGAAACCCGCTTATTATGCAAAATATTGACCTTGTAAGTCGTCAATGCACACTATATATAGTGTAAATAGTGCCTGACCTTACTTACATTTAACATGAATGCTTGTCAGCATCATTTCATATATATCTTATGTTTCTTCAACTCTTCGCCGCTAGATAATACATATTGCAAACTGTTTTATGTATGAACTTTTATGACTTACTGCTTTAAGTGAACTTATCTAGCTGCTTATAATGAGAATATCACGGTATATCTAATAATAATCACAACAACAAATATGATAAGAAAAGGTAAAAAAAACTCGAAATTTCACCGGAAAGATTGTAGCCATTCAAAAATATATTGATGCCATTTGACTTACTCTTTGGTTTGTATTAGATGGTGTGTCAGCTTGGTCTCGGGAAGATGCTGATTGTCTTCCAAATAAGGAATCATACGCCTTCAAGATAGATGTGTAAATCAATGAAGCTACACTGAATAACTAATCAAAGTTATTTAGCTTACTGAAGCTATATATGGAGATTGTACTGGACCTGTCTAATAGGTTAACGATACTACTACCAAAAACAATTTGGAACATTATTTTGATTTTTTTTTAAAATTTCAAATCTAATTAAATACACACATTTCTCGCAAGGATTAAAATTTGCATATTAGTTCGATTCTTCCAAACTTACCGGCGGTTGTGACACGTCCAGTCCGTCGGATTAGATCAGAAAAATATATCTGTTTGAAAAAAAACAACAAGAATATGTAAATATTACCAGCATATCTTTAGATTTAAGGTATTGGCAGATCAGTAAATTAAATCAAACGATATTTTAAAAAAAATGACAGAATATATGCAAGATCTAGCTAATTTTGTTGCCTAGAGTCAATGCAACTCGGTTGTTGAGTTCAAGTGTACCAACACTGCATTAAATTTGGCGATCGTTAAAATGAAACAAATAAACTTTAAAAGTTATATTTAAACTGTTAGAATGTATACCAGTATTAAAAGCATCAACCGAATGTTTTCTTAATATCCGTTTCTCTAATTTGTTTGTAAATGGGTTTATTGACCAATTAAACAGGTTTTTATCAGAAACAGCCATTTACTAATCAATACTAAAAATCAATGAAGTAGTAAACATTACATATACGAGTCATACAATGCAAAAAAACCCAATGAAATCAAACGTAACATGTTACACTACATTTATTAAGGGTGTAAGAATTGTCTTCTAACGAATAATATACGTAAACAGCAAACAAGATTATCATTGATATGTATTTAATCTGGAAAAAGTCTTACCCTAGCCATTTCACAAGGTCATTATGTTGAAATACACTGCTGTGTTAAAATACACTGAGTTTCTTGTGTACACACACGTTAAATGTCGGTCATGCTTTAAATAGACGATCGATTTTGTTTGTGTTATGTTCCATTTAAATCCCCCCTTATTTTTGCAACGAAGCGTGATATTGGCAGTTGTTTGCTATATTTGATGTTGAGCCCTTTTCATTGTCATTGTCTTGTTATCGCTTTTATATTTTTTGGAAAACAACGTCCAAGATGTGCATGTAGAACCATAAATCATTTACATGTCTGTCATCCGTTATGGGAGTCACAAATCATACTAGTACATTTATTTGCAAAAGCAAGTAGTAAGTCCCTTAAGCTCGAATATATAGCTCATATTTTGTTTGCTATTTTTCTAAACTTAGATTTATCTTTCGCCAGTATATATAACACGAAACTTATGTACAAAGCATAAGCGTTTAATATTTTTTGAGTAATAAAGTTTTAAATGCATTATATTTTTCTGACAATTTAAATTGAAAAATATTTTTATATAATTGTTTTGAATACCTCAAAATAAATAAACCGTTTCTAGTAGTTGAAATAATGGTGCACATCAATCAAAACGACTATGTCTATCACGACATTTTCAGAAAATATATCATTGTTCGTATAGGGATAACCTTTTGAAATAAATATCGTAAATGAGTTTGTTTGCTACTTCAACGTATTGCTTTACTTAAACTATCTTTTATTTGTCAAAATAACGATCAAAATGGCATTTCGTCTTATTTATTCCGAAAGATAGCCATATGTTCCTCAAAGGAGGAATTTGTGACTTTCATCGGATCTGATTTAATACCGATAGTTTGCTAAATCATATAAATGCAAAGCATTTTGTCTCATTCTCTATTCTGTGACTTTTACAATACTCAAGGATAACAAATATATATAAAGTTGTGTCATACCGATCGAGCTAAAGTTTATTATAATAGTAATTATTATAATAAAATAATTAGCAACAACTGAGATACGCAACGTATCCATAATCCTTATATTGCAACACATTTATAGAAGTTATTCAAAAATTCATTTACAAATGAAGTTGGACAGGTTTCTTTTATAAACCTGTCTTCATTTACCTGAGCTACTGGTACAACGGTTCGTGATCTACTGATCTCCTATTGTTTATATCGCTAAAAAAGTATCGCTAATATCGTATAAATCGTGTAAAGTATTTTATGAATGCACGATTATTTACAAGGTGGATATTGTAATTCAAGGGTAGCTTAATCATCAGAGTAACAACACATCCAAACAGATGTCATTATCTAAATATGAAGACGTACAGTATTTTGACAGATATTGATTGATATGCATTTAGATTAACGACTATATTGCTCCTCAGTGCTTTTATTGTTTTTCAGTGTGGCTGGTTAATGCCATTGTCATAATGAATATAAATTCGATATTATATTCGATCAGGAATCATTCTTTTACAGGAAATTCTTATCAAAAGGTTTATTAACAAGAAGTGGGTCATTCTACACAGGCAACTTCGCCACATATGATCCACATATGATCCACATATGTGGATCATATGATTTGTTTCATATGAGATCATAAAAAAGGGCATCATATGTGTATCATATGTGGCGAATCATATGATACACATATGATGCACATATGTGGATCATATGTTAATACCTTCATATGATTCATATATGAAAATTTTAAGCCATTTACATATGAGAATCATATGAAAAGGACATCATATGATTTTCACATGTAAATATTATGTGTGTTTATAGTTATTTTCATATGAGAATCATATGAAAGGGGCATCATATGATTCTCATATAAAACATTTTCTATCAAAATAAATACCACTGCACTAATTAAAAATCAGCTATTTCTCCTTTGGATGAAATTTTATCATACACATTCAAATAGTTTTGCATGTTAAATTTAAAACAAATGTATATCTTCATGCGTGTTAATATGAAATAACTAATTTAATGCAGGGTATAAACATTAGCAATTAAAAAAAAAACCAAACAAGTCTGTAGCATTTGTCGATACCTATATTCTACTCAATATAAATACACAATACATGTAAATCAAATACTTCAAGCAAAAATATATAGCAGTATATTAAGTTTACAAGCGGATGGCATATTAATTACATACTACATGTATATATCTTTTCTATTTTACATAATTATATAATATAAATTAAGAAAAACAAACCCAACTTTACGTTAAATTACATTAATAAATGATGTATGTACTTTACACACTGGGTTCTTCAACATTTTTAATTTACAATGAATACAAGATTAAAAAATGTCTTGTTCTTTCTTTTTCACACAAAATAATTAAATAAAGAAATTGACAATTCTATAATCAGAATAATATATGAGTATATATACACAAGTATTAGAGGCCTTTGAATGAATGTCAAATTCTTATTACATTAAGAAAAACTATTTGTTAATTAAACCATTTATATTTGGTATATTGTGTACAAAACATAAAAAATGTTATAGGGGGCTGGGTGGCCCATAAATTATCCATTAATCTACCTTATATAGCTTTTTCTTCCAAAGTCGATCAATACAATCTAAAAATGGGCACAACACCCAGCCCTGTTAAATGATTTAAACATATGTAAATAAATACCTTTTAATTTCAACCCCCCTCCCCCACTTAAAATATAATTAATCAACATATTTCTTTATCCTTTTCTCTTCCTTTTCCATTAGCTTGTCCCATTTATCATCCCTTTGATCATCCATCACTACATTGAAGAAGTCTCTGAATTCGGTCCAAAAGGCATACCCCTGTGCACCTCCCTTCCTAAACATTTTGTTTGTGTTATGTTCCATTTAAATCCCCCCTTATTTTTGCAACGAAGCGTGATATTGGCAGTTGTTTGCTATATTTGATGTTGAGCCCTTTTCATTGTCATTGTCTTGTTATCGCTTTTATATTTTTTGGAAAACAACGTCCAAGATGTGCATATAGAACCATAAATCATTTACATGTCTGTCATCCGTTATGGGAGTCACTAATCATACTATGTACATTTATGTGCAAAAGCAAGTAGTAAGTCCCTTAAGCTCGAATATATAGCTCATATTTTGTTTGCTATTTTTTTAAACTTAGATTTATCTTTCGCCAGTATATATAACACGAAACTTAAGTACAAAGCATAAGCGTTTAATATTTTTTGAGAAATAAAGTTTTAAATGCATTATATTTTTCTGACAATTTGCTTTATTTAAATTGAAAAATATTTTTATATAATTGTTTTGAATACCTCAAAATAAATAAACCTTTTCTAGTAGTTGAAATAATGGTGCACATCAATCAAAACGACTATGTCTATCACGACATTTTCAGAAAATATATCATTTGTCGTATAGGGACAACCTTTTGAAATCAATATCGTAAATGAGTTTGTTTGCTACATCAACGTATTGCTTTACTTAAACTATCTTTTATTTGTCAAAATAACGATAAAAATGGCATTTCGTCTTATTTATTCCGAAAGATAGCCATATGTTCCTCAAAGGATGAATTTGTGACTTTCATCGGATCTGATTTAATACCGATAGTTTGCTAAAATTATATAAATGCAAAGCATTTTGTCTCCTTCTCTATTCTGTGACTTTTACAATACTCAAGGATAACAAATATATATTAAGTTGTGTCATACCGATCGAGCTAAAGTTTATTATAATGGTAATTATTATAATAAAATAATTAGCAACAACTGAGATACGCAACGTATCCATAATCTTATATTGCAACACATTTATACAAGTTATTCAAAAATTCATTTACAAATGAAGTTGGACAGGTTTCTTTTATAAACCTGTCTTAATTTACCTGAGCTACTGGTACAACGGTTCATGATCTACTGATCTCCTATTGTTTATATCGCTAAAAAAGTATCGCTTATATCGTATAAATCGTGTAAAATATTTTAAAAATGCACGGTTATTTACAAAGTGGATATTGTAATTCAAGGGTAGCTTAATCCTTAGAGTAACAACACACCCAAACAGATGTCATTTTCTAAATAAGGACCTACAATATTTTGACAGATTTTGATTGATATGCATTTAGATTAACGACTATATTGCTTCTCAGTGCTTTTTCGTTTTTCAGTGTGGCTGGTTAATGCCATTGTCATATTGAATATAAATTCGATATTATAATCGATCAAACACATTCTTTTACTGGAAATTCTTATCAAAAGGTTTATTAACAAGAAGTCGGTTATTCTA
>VIAA01000346.1:0-17253 GCA_015776775.1 Magallana hongkongensis
AATTCAAGATCTGTAAGATACATGATACAGACGAAAAGACTCTCAACTGCCTTTGTTAAATTGGGCGGAATATTTCTGTTTGTTTGTCTAAACATGGTTAAATTCGTTTGTGTATATCTAATTAAAGTCTATTGTCCAACTTGAGAAAACCCCTGAAACTAATTCGGAAAAAAAAATAATAATTGGGAAAAGGAAACAAAGCAATAACATAAAGGTCTTCTGCTGGAATGGAAGACCTTAATAAAAGAGAAAAAGAAACAAAGCAATAACAGCAATGTCTTCTGTTAAAACGGATGACCTTAATAACAATAGAGGTAAAGAAACAAAGCAATAACAAGAGGTCTTCTCTTGGTGACGAAAGACATTTAAAAACACTAGTTAGCCCCTTTTATCTTGAACAATAATTTTAAAATCTGAAAATGCAAAATCCAGGTGATAACTTTAGAATTGAAAAAATCCATTCCTAACCTTAGCAGGTTTTTTTTTTTGGTGTCTGCTTCATTAAGTAAGATTTTAAGGAATGACAAGAATATACATACGTGAGCATAAAGGCAAATTCTGTTGAAGAATTCCATTCTGTGTACACTGTTTGACCGCCTCTCCAATCAAGTTGTATCCCTCTTTACAGCGAAACTCAATAGACTCACTCTATTTGAAGAGGGGACGTAACTCTTGGTCGCTGACAAGTTATAGCTGAAAACGAACAATGCAGTATTTTTCAGGTGCATGTACAAGTATTATCATGTCCGCAACATCACTGATTTTGAACTATACACATTTGATAAAATAGACATTTGACCGTTCATGCACATGCGAATACAATGAGGTGAACTTAAATTATGTATGTTCCTTTGATAAAAAAGAAAATCATATTTAAAAAATTTACCTACTGACTAAATTCTAGAAAAGTGTGTAGTCCATAATTTGTTTATTCACTTTTACTAAAACTCAACTTCTTTAAATGGCATTAAAAGTGATCAACATACCAAAAGTTCGTAAATTTTGTTATAACGGAATACATTTTGTTTTTCCTCAAAAATATAAAGACAAGTGCTTGATGGATATTTTTTTTTCAATTAGGGTATGGTCATCAAATATACATACGTGAGCATGTAGGCAAATTCTGTTGAAGAATTTCATTCTGTGTAAACTGTTTGACTGCCTCTCCAATCAAGTTGTATCCCTCTTTACAGCGAAACATAATAGACTCCTTGTAGTTAAATGTCAGTTTGTATGGAACTGTAGCTATTTGAAGAGGGGACGTAACTCTTGGTCGCTGACATGTTATACCTGAAAACAAACCATTTTTTTTTCTTATCTTACTTTTAATTTCATTTATGCAACATCCTTTATTTAATTTGCCAAATAGACATAAAACTATGCATGGGCATGTGCGTGCCTTGATATGCATTTGCTTAAATATATATGCACCTAAAATTAAAAAAAAATGTTACAATTTTGACATTATATATTAACTGTATGATGTTTCATAGTTCGTTTATTCTATTTTTTCAAATGTACCGTCATTCGTGTAAATTAGGGACATTCATCCATAATTTATAATCATTTTGCCTGCAACATCTGCAACATCACTGATTATTGACTAGATATTTATGATCTGCTAGACATTTACCTTTGCACGCGTTTGTGGTTTATGTATTGTGTATTAATATTTTGTATATCTGCCTAAAAGAGGAAGGTTTTTAATCATTTTGACATACTGGTTACTAAACAAGATCTGATAAATTTCAAATTATAATAAATAATACAAAATGTTAAAATAAATAAAAACAGTAACAAGAGTCTTAAAGGTCACCTGAGTAGCATATAACCAATACACAAACTTGTCGAGGAGTCTCATACATGCATTTTATTAATTAAGTTGCATTCTGGAGTAGAAAAATTAAAAAACTACCTCCCTGCCTGAAATCTTTCAAAAAGAACTGTGAAACCTATAATTTTGGAGAAAAACTTAAAGATCTGGTCTACAAAATCATGAATTCAGTTTTCCTTTCAGGTGTGTGGGAGTAAAGAAGATTATTTTTTAACATTATATACATTAACACCTATACATCCATTTTGGCGCTGTCCTAAAGTCAAAATCCCTACTCCAGGGGACATGAAAATTAAAATTTCAGTGGAGGACTTCCTGGTGAACATTATTATAAGCCAGTTTTTATACAGATGTGTGAGAATAGAGAAGAAAATTTTAAAACATTATATGCATTAACACTATATTGACATATTGCCTTCCCCCCTTATGTCCTGACCCCTGACCCAGGGGCAATACATTTCACAATTTAAGTAGAAGAGTTAGTGGACATTATAACCATGTAGTCAGTTTTTCGCCCACATGTGTGGGAGTAGAGCAGAATTTTTAAAGATTTCAGACATTTTTACTGTATGGTCATATTGGTCCCACCCTAGAGCCTGAACCCCTGACCCAGGGGTCATGAATTTCACAATTTTAATAGAGGGCCTCATGGACATCATAACCATACATTTAGCTTTTAACAAATATATATGGGAGTAGAGAACAAGATTTCCTAAGAATTAATATATTTTTACTATATGGCCATATTGGCACCACCCTAGAGCCAGAACCTCTGACCCAGGGGTCATGAATTTCACAATTTTGGTAGAGGGCCTCGTTGACATTATATCCGGGTATTTAGTTTTTTACAAATATGTATGGAAATAGAGAAGACGATTTTCTAAGATGTAATACATTTTAACTATATGGCCATACCCTAGAGCCTGAACCCTTGACCCAGGGTCATTAATTTCACAATTTAGGTAGAGAGCTTCATGGACATCATAATAATGCATTTAGATTTTAATAAATATATATGGTAGTAGAGAGGAAGAATTCCTAAGGTTTAATACATTTTTACTATATGGCCATAATTGCCCCACCCTAGAGCCAGGACCTCTGACCAAGGGGTCATGAATTTCACAATTTTGGTAGAGGGCTTAATGGACATCATAACTATGCAACCAGTTTTTTCCTCACTTGTGTGGGAATAGCATATTCGGCCCAACATGTGGCGCCCCGGAGGTTGTAGAGCTATTAATTTCACATTTTAGATTCCTCTTACCATAGAGATGCCTCACACTAAACATAGGTAATCACAGATTACTAAACTCACCAAGATGAGGCATCATCTTTATGAGACCACCTTTATCATTTTATATGAAAATCATACTTTATGATCTTGGATATTCATGGATACTGTTTTGACACAATATTGTATATCATCTATTAATAAAATTGTATAATAATCACATTTTCATTTCATCCGGTATGATAAGATACAATGTTTATCAATACAATAATATAAAATACAATATTGCATCCTATCACACTTACAATATATATCATATAATACAATAAAATACTGTAATAAACAATGATAAGATATGATATTGTAACATATGATATGAAAATGTATTGTGTTATTAATAATTGTATATAACTACATAATACAATAATATAATATATAATATAAAATACAATATAGTATAATATGACACAATATCATATCACAAAATACATCATAATATTCTAGCATATGATATTATATTGTATAATATATTATAATATTGAATTGTATGATATTGTAACATTTTTGATACATAATATGATATCATTTCATATAATACAATATAATTTGATACTACATTGTATCATATCAAATGATACAATATCAAGTGATATAGTAAAATATTATATAATATAAAAATATATTATAAATATTGCATCATATGATACAATAATATAAATTACAATATTATATAATACAATTTCATGTGATATTATATAAATAGTGCCTGTTTGGGAGGGTAACAGTTAAAATTGACACCCCGAGGAAACCAATGTTAACCGACGCAAAGCGTAGGTTGACAATGGTTTTCGAGGGGTGTCAATTTCAACTATTATCCTCCCAAACAGGCACTATTTATTTATTATGCTAAATGTCTTAATTTTAGAGATTTTTTTTACTGATTTTATATAGAAATGACGTGAACTCCACGGCGAACCGTACGCGCATAATTTATGCGCATGTAACAATTCGTTATGTTACCCGTTGCTAAGTGTGTTGCTAACGCTGAGGGTAATTGAACGGATTATCATCTGCGTCTAAACCAATGTGATTTCAGTATTTAACATGAGAGTATAATAAAATCATATATAATATCATTCAATAAAATATTATACAATATCATATGATACGATATTATATCATATAACAATATCATATAATACAATTTCATGTGATATCATACTATATCATAGAAACCAATAATATATTAAACAATATCGTAAGATACAATATTATATAATATACAAATTCGTATCATATGATACAATACGGTATATTGCAATATCATATGTAACAGAAGCATGTGATGATATAATAAAAAATATTACTTTATCATATTATACAATATTGTATTATGATATACATTACTATACATAACAATATCATGATACAATATCATATCATAAAACATACAAAAAAAATTGATACTATATCATATCATATAACTTTTTACAATATATGATATAATATTGTATCATATTAAACAATAGTGTATCATATTATACACTTCTTTATCATAGAAATCATGTTATATCATTTAAGAACAAACACTTCTATCTATCAAGCAGGTTTGAGTGAGTTAGATTTTTTAAGCATCATTGATAATGTAGATCAGGCTTTACATCTAAAGCTACCTCGGTGTTTCATTTATAATATAGTTAAAACAACTATGCAAGCTAACATCTATAAAACATGTGACCAATTCCAAAAAACTTAACCTCATTCAGCATTTAAAACCTATGGCTCAGATTCAGCATTCAAGCCTGTCAGGTGCATCAGTATCATAAGACGCACCATCAATGCAAGTTTGGTGAAGTTAGGACAAGTAATAACTAAGATATCATCATCAGAGGGCACCTTCAACAAAATCTCTTACCAGCTCTTTAAACCTTAATCTCCTCTAGCATCTGAAACCTATGGCTCAGATTCAGCATCAAAGCCTGTTTGGTGCATCAGTATCATAAGACGCACAATCCGTGCAAGTTCGATGAAGTTTTGACCAGTAGTATCTAAGATATAATCATCAGAGGGCACCTGCAATAAAAACTTTAACCAGCTTTAAAAACCTTAACCTCCTCCATCTTCTGAAACCTATAGCTCAGATTCAAGAGTCAAGCCTGTCAGGAGCATCAGTATCATAAGACGCACCATCAATGCAAGTTTGGTGAAGTGAAGACCAGTCGTAACTAAGATATAATCATCAGGGGACCCTGCAACAAAAACTTTAACCAGCTCTAAAAACCTTAACCTCCTCCAGCATCTGAAACCTATGGCTCAGATTCAGCATCCAAGCCTGTCAGGTGCATCAGTATCATAAGACGCACCATCCGTGCAAGTTTGATTAGGTTTTGACCAGTAGCATCTAAGATATCATCATCAGAGGGTACCTGCTCCACAAACTTAAACCAGCTTTAAAAACCTGAACCAGCTCCTCCAGCTTCTGAAACCTATGGCTCAGATTCAACAGTCAAGCCTTTCAGGGGCATCAGTATCATGAGACGCACCATCCATGTAAGTTTGGTGAAATTAAGACCTGTAGTAACTAAGATATCATCATCAGAGGGCAGTTGCAATAAAAACTTTAACAAGCCTTTAAAACCTGAACCTCCTCCAGCATCTGAAACCTATGGCTCAGATTTAGCAGTCAAGCCTGTTTGGAGCATCAGTTTTATAAGACACACAAACCATGCAAGTTTGGTGAAGTTAGGACCAGTAGGTACTTCGATATAAACATCAGAGGACACCTGCAACAAAAACTTTAACCTGCTCCAAAAACCTCCTCCAGCATCTGCAATTTAGGACCCAGATTCAGCATCCAAGTCTTTCAAGTCCATAAGTAGGTCCAGATGCATCATCCATGCAAGTTTGGTGAAGATAGGACAAGTAATAACTTAGATACAGGACCTGCAACAAAAACTTTAACCAGGACCGGACCCCGACGCCGACGCCGGGGGTATAGCATAAGCTCCCCATGACTTCGTCTCGGTGAGCTAAAAATGGTAACAATCAGCCTTGTAGTTTTTAAGAAGAAGTGTAAAATGTAAAATTGTTAACGCACGACGACGGACGAAAACGGATAGCAATAGGTCACCAGAGTTTACTCAGGTGACTATAAAGCAAATTCGAGCATCCAATAATAGAATATAATTCATCTACTTAAAACTGTTCACATATCTTTTGTTATAATCCACAGGGTCGGCCGATCTATTTGTGATTGTGTTAGAAAGTACACATACGGGAATAAGACGTTTTTTTCTTGACTCAATAAAATATTTCTTTCTCATAACATTTGTAAAATTTAAAAAAGGATCATTCAGGAACAGGTCGATGTCAAATCAATATGATTATCAAAAAAATATTCTATTTTTCTTTTGCTTTTATAGGATATTTATCAAATTAAAATTATTCATATATTTTGTATTTACAAATGCTCCCCATTAAAGAGTGTATAAAATAAACTCGTTATAAATAAGAGTTAACGGATAATCCAACAACGGAAAAATACAAATGACATTCGAGCTAATTTTTGTTATTTACAGGAAAGAGTAGACAGAAGCAAATTCAGTTTTGTTGATAAGATATTTAAAGGGAGGTGTTTGACCATCTTGTACATTTGAGGAACAAAATGTAAACATTTCTTATACGCTATATATCAGTTGGTACGAAATTTGTCTGTGTCTATGAGGGTCATTAAAGTAATATTTTCATTGAAAAACAAGTTTATTTCTTACTTAAAACAATGTCTTGGATCCCTACCCCACTTCCAAAAATAATTTAATTTATACACATAGAAGTGATAAAACAAACTTGCAACCGGTGTTGTTTAGCAGTTTTTCCCTCATAGTACTAGCTTCTCCACACAGAAAACCTATTATACAGTAGCCTCTCCCCTGGGGTGAAAAGCTACTATATAGTAGCTTTTTCCCTGTAGTATCGTTTCGCTCTCACGTTTTTGGTTCAAATTTTATAAAAAATATTTATGGAAACCCAGTAAGGATTAAAATCAATATTTCAACACTCCTAGGTTACATATATCTGCATTCATCTGTACAGGTTAGGTTTCGTTTTGCCGATTTATAATTTTTTTTAAAGACAATGCTGAAAATTGAACATATGTGTAATTGAGTTATACATAGAATTTAATTTAGGTGATTAATTGAAAAAGTACTTGGTTTTACAAGATATAACATAACTCTCTGTTCTGAATTTGTATGTAAAAATGTTTTGAGATTTATTTAATAAATCTATCAGTCCGTCTGCTTAACCTCTGTTTTAGAGATTTTTTAGAAGAACTGAAGGATCGCTTATGAAGAAACAGTGTGTTCAGACTTTACCCAATTTTCATTGAGGCCAAGTAATTAATATAATTCAAAAGTATATATAATATTTTTAAATAAGTTTTCTCGTTATGTCATAATTGAGATATTTTTTGATATCGCCCAAGAAATAGTTATATTCCACAGAAAGAAATGATATTGCTCTCCCGAATTTGTTATATCACACTCGCGTGCATCAATTCTGTATATTAATTACGTTGGATTCGAAATTTAGCTAACATAAAGTTTAAACAACGTAAACTAGATCGAAATGTCAGGTCAGTGTCTGCTATTCGGGACGCTGCTATTCAGAGGAAATTACTTTAGTCGTCTTAGTTGAAAAATAATAAGTTTTTATTAAGATATGAAGATGTGTCACATGTTAAATTCATTATTCTTCAAAATATTAAATTAATTCATAAGATGACTAATGATATTATAAATAAATTGATAAATAAATCAATAAATTCTTATTTATAAAAGTAGCAACCGAAAAAACAAAAATAAATAACCAACAAAAGCGCTCTAGATATACGATTTTTAAAGCGCTAAGCATAGCTCAGCGCTTTATTGTCGTTAGACTTCTATTTCCGGTGCAAGGAATAACTGCCCTCTGTGAGCAGAAATATACATCATTTAAACTGGTAAGAGGTATAGGGAACCAGTTATCTGGGTGGCGGAAATGGCCGAGTAGATACGATTGGTTTGCAGGGCTTACGTATATCAGCACGGGATGCTACGCAGTGATGAAAAAATATAGTGCGTATTCAGAAGCTAAAATATAGAAAAATAAAATCGATTCTTTGCAAGAAAATGTCAAAAACTGTGATAAATTACTGTTCAAAAGGTATAATTTGTGATTTTAACATATCTTTTTTCAGGCAAGTATCCATATACAAGTCGTGTTCAGCTGTAATTCACATCATCTTAAGAAAGTAACATATTTTTAAAGAAATCTGGCCTTCGATACTTTAAATTGATATTCATTAAACAAAAACCAAAATTTCAATAAGGCTCATTTCCGCCTACGCTTGCACACAGTAAATTTTCTTAGAACCAAGCTAGGTTAGCGCTTTTCAGTACTTTCAGTACTTTGATTTTTACTTGCCAGTTGATTAGAACAACAAGCTTCTATATAAAAAAATAAGTCCGCTCATCATATAAATATGTTAATTTTTTTTTGTTTGATTGTGTTTGAATTTTAGTTACCCTTGTTTCATTGTTTGAAAATATAATGTGGTAAACAACTAAATATATATTGCAAAAATTTGATATACATAGTATGATAAGATTTTTAGGTAAATGAATCGTGTATTTTACTACATTGTATATATGTCATCGTTTTCAAAACTGCACATTTCTAAATCTAAAATTTTTTTTACAAATTAACACGCAGTGAATGATAATATATTCATAAGTTTAGTTTAGGCTCCATTTCACATTTTCCGAATTGACCAGCAAAGATATCGAGTTTGTTCTGGTTGTGAAGCCATTTCATTTTTATTTAAATTGTCTACATCATAAAACCTTGCGTTTGGTAAAAAGTGTGCTTAAAAACATGAATATGAATATGCGTAATTTTAAAACAAAATTGTAAATATTAACTTTACACATGCCTTTTATGCATAATCAATTATAATAACCTTATACCCATAATTTAGAACCCCATCAATCGAAGTGAAACATTTCATTTTCTAATTATATCATTGCACCCTGTCTATGGTTTGATATTTAGAAGTAGAAATACAATGTATATAATTATTGATAAGATCTTCAATTCTAACGGTATAAGTTTAAATTTATAGCCTTTTGGACGAAGGGGGTAATACATTTATACTTCTTATTCCTTCCTTTACAAAATTAAGTCAAGATAGGTCAGTTAGTTTCCTGGGAGGAGCTTAATATATACATAGATGTTAATGCATGGCAAAATTAAAGTTCCCAGCCGGCGTATTTTCACTCAAATGTACTCTGACGTGTTCTGTGAAAAATGTTCATGTCATAACGTCATAAAGTCAAAACTGTAGACAAGCATCGATTAGAGAGGAAAGATTCGAGGTATTCCGAATCCGAATAAAAGGCGTTTCAAAAAGTTGTAACAAAAGGTGAAATGGTAATGACACAGAAATGGTATGAAGGCGAGTGCCTTTGTTCATATCAAAGTGAAAAACCATGTATTTTATACTATGTACAGTGTATTAATAAATACCATTTTTATCCTTTATTATGAGAAATTATTATCATTATCAGTTGTTACATGACCGGAACATAAAAAAGGGGGAAATCGACTATATAGGTTTCCGTTGGGGTAATCTGGCTATTAAAAAGAAGAAAACAACCACCATGTAGTCGGCTTTATGTGGGGGAAAAACTGCTATATAGCAATTTTTCGGGGGGGGGGGGGGTGGATAGGGGGAAAAGGCACTATATAACACTGGTATAGTGATGTCTGTCAAATAGATCACTTGAACTTTCAGATCGGGGAGCTAAAAAGGCATTATTCTGCAACTGTGTGCGGAATTAGCATACAAACCATCACGTACATATAAAACCTCATATATTTTGTTTTTTGTCTGTTCACAACAGTTTTGGTCAGTTTTTGGGATAAATAAATGTTTACATTGTGGAACACATGTGTACAAGATATCCAGACATCCCCCTTAAGGATGTTACTTCGTGTAAGTATCAACCGACAACAGAGGCGATCAAAAGTATATTGTCGACAATTGCGGTTTAACAGCTTTTTGCTCATTACGTCACTTGCAGTTATTCAGTGTACACAAATGCAAGTATTGTCATGTGTTTTTCTCTGCATCAAATTACATAAAAAAGAATTTGCGGTAATACGTATAGTTTCATCCTTTAAAAATTCCATCATATAATATGTTTTACGGTGCTACCGTTGTGGCGAGCGCAGCAAGAATTACACATACCTTGCATCATTGTCAACTTAGTTTTATTTAGGTATCAACGAACGTCAAAGAATTTTTGAGAGAGCAATGCTCTACAATTAGTATGCCAAATGTACTAATTTTAATGGTTATGATACATACAGCGCACCCCCCTTCCCAGAGAGAGAGAGAGAGAGAGAGAGAGAGAGAGAGAGAGAGAGAGAGAGAGAGAGAGAGAGAGAGAGAGAGAGAGAGAGAGAGTCCGGTACCTGTTTGTAGGTGTGTAATTTTCCACTTTTAAATTTAATGGTCTGACTATATGCAATATATACATAATTTTTTTAACTGTTTATTTTTTCATTTTTTTCCTTTTTATTTAGTTCAAAATGTCCTTTTGTTTATTTCCTCCCTACTCATGCATACACAATTAGCTTAAAAATGGATCGATATGACAGTAAAGCATGGCTCTTTGTAATATATATACATTAAATCTCTATATTAATTTTTTTTTAAACAAATCATATGTCAATGAGGCCGGTATCGCAGTCAATACTGAAATAGCTAGTACACGCATTGCAGATGTTTGATCCACCTCTAAATTTATCGCGGGAAATATAGCGCGAGTGCACTGTGACGTCATTCATGACTTTGTTCGTCTTTGTTTACGTTTCTCGACTCAATACGGAGGTATGAAAGCATGTAACAAATCTTTTGAGTCTCGCCAAAGCATATGCGGTACTCAAAACGTGTCTTCAAACTTTAAGTCACTGTAAATTACGAGTTAAAAGTCGGTCATTTTTGGCATAGCAGCACGGGTGAAAACATTAGAGAGCATTATGGGACGTAGACAAAAATTTTGTTTGATGAACTGTAGGTTTAGCTCGTTCTTTCTCCCGCGCACACTGGTTCTGAGAGCTCGCTTCGCTCGCAGGCGCTGCGCGCCGGCGAGCTGCGCTCGCTATAATGTTTTGTTATCTAATTTGATCGAATATAGACTAATCTACACTTTGTGGGATCAACCGAAATGTTAACAGTGAAAAACTCATGCACCGTTTTTATGCTTCCAAATATTTAGGCACCCTGTAATTAAATTACTCTGGATTTTAACTTTTTCTTTCATGTATTCGTCGCCCCATTCTTGGGAAATCAAAATACAAGACTTTAACAGCTACTGTGTGAAATCTATGGATTTCTTTCCTTGTTACTTGCTTTTCATTGCCTATCATGAAAATACCTTTGAAATGGTTTAAAATTTTAAAAAGTGGGCGGCCGATTTCAAGCTTTGTGTCAAATTATCTTGTGAGTATTTTAACGTAGGTTATAAGAATGGACAGTTATTTTACTAGAGTACTATTGAATGTAGGCAAATTCTGTTGAAAAATTCCGTTCTGTGTACACTGTTTGACTACATCTCTATTCAAGTTGTAACCCTCTTTACAGCGAAACATAATAGAATCCTTGTAGTAAAATGTCTGTCTGTTTGGGAATGTAGATATTTGGAGAGGGAATATCACTGTTGGTCGCTGACATGTTATCTCTGAAAACGAAAACTTTAATTTTCTTTAATTTTCTTACCTTTAATTTCATTTATGCAACATCCTATACATAATTGGCCAAATAGACTTAAAACTGTGCATAGACATATTGATGTTGTGAGATGCGAACATATGTTGGTCGCAAACATGATATTTCTAAATATGAAAACTTGTTTTATTACACATAGCTTCAAATCTGCAAAAATATGCATAATATAACATTAAACGTGAATGAGTATGTGTATTCTCTGAACAGCATAAAATTTCGCTAAACTGCATATCGAGAAACGTATGATGCAAAAATACCTGCTATTTAAATGTCGAATATTAAGAACTATAATTGTACAAATATTACGATCTAATAAAATTTTAATTTAAAAAATCAGTTATATTAAATGATTTATATCTGCATTACCGTCTATTGAGAACCATATAATATCATTTGTTTATAGTGCTTGTACAGATATAAAACCGGTCATGTACATGTAATTTAAGTAGGGTGTATTTATATGTATATTATATCTATTTATATTTTACCTCAGAAATGGAAATGTATTGTCCAGTTTTGGTGTACAAACTTGATTTTACAATGATTTTAATTCTCTAATTATAATCTGACAACTTTCTTATCAATTAATTAATTATGTTTTATTTCACATACACAACACATCAAATTAAAATATAAAGATGTTCTTGTTCTAAGTTCAAGATGGTAATGGTTGTTTTTTTTCACTTTATGAATTTTCTTAGAGAAGCTTTATATAAAAAGCAAAACATTCAATTTCAAAGTTAAATTTTGTTTATTTTCTCTCTATTAACTGACAAAGGCTAAATACACTAAAATGTAAAGGATAATGTGATAGTTAAAGGGGCATGGTCACGATTTTGGTCAATTTTTTATTTTTCCGTTTTTATTATTTACAATGCTTTATGAATTGCATTTCTAATGATCAAATGAAATTTGGGTGCCCGTCAATGAGTTTTAAGCACAATACAGTGCTCACAATTCTTCGTCATGTAAACAAGGCCCGTGCCCTGTTTTTGTTTACATAGGTTCAATATATCAGTAAAGAATCAAGATGATTTGTCTATTTTCATATTTTTTTAAAGCATAAATAAACAGTTCCTAACCATAAACACATTCATTTTAGGCCTAAAACTGGAATTTTCACTTCAACGTTCAAAACTTAATCAAAAGCCTTGATTACATAGCGAGGAATTGTAACCTCTGAAACTGGCTTATAACTCAACAAATGAGACTCACCTTTTGGTTGCCAATTAAAAATGCCTTCCTAAAGCATTATAAACATTAAAATCAAAATAATATTTTTTGACCAAAATCTTGATTTAATTTGTTTTCAACCAAGCCTCTCAAATTCCGATTTTTAAGAGTTGAAATAAAATTCATACGTAAGCATGTAGGTAAGTACTGTTGAAGAATTCCATTTTGTGTACAATGTTGGACTGACCCTCCAATCAAGTTGTATCCTTCTGAACAGCGAAACTCAATAGTCTCAGTATAGTCAAATGTCTGTTTGTTTGGATCTGTAGCTATTTTGAGAGGGGACGTAACGTTGGGTCGCTGACATGTTATACCTGAAAAGAATCAGACATCTCTTACATGAACAAAAAAAATGAAGTTTAATGTTTGAAAATATATTAAAGATTGTTGATAATGAATTATAACTTATTTGATCATGTATTCGAACTGCACGCTGAACAGCACGTGTATCCTATTTCAATACTGATTATTTTAAAATATTTTTTTTGCTTAGCTAGACTTTTAAGGTTTTCCTTAGCACTAAATATTCAGTAAATTACAGTAATTTGTATATCTCGAAGGAAAACTATCAAGTAGTGCCATTGTCTCATTGTTGGTGAATTGTTTTCATGTGCATTCACCATCTGAACTGGATATCGAATAGTTACTTTATTTTTTGTGATAAAAATACTATTTTCAAACACTATATAAATCCATTAAATGTCAATACTCAATTAATTAATCAATTGAATGTCAATGCTGTTAAAACTGAAATTAGTCATTATATACATTAACCAGAGGTCGTGCTTCGCAAAATTTCCTTACACCTCTGTCAACACCGGAAAAATAGTTTGTATGCATGGTGAGCACATTGTATTGTTGATTTGTTACTTCTGTACAGTCACCTTGATGTTAGGATATTAACGGGCAAATATTATGTGGGCAAGTTTAAAAACATCATTATTTTTTATTAGAATGAACCATGTCATCAAATATATATTAATTCTACTTATAATAGATAATTTAAAACTATTATAAATAAAATATGCACAATTTTATCACTTTATAATTACATGTATTTTGACCTTTTTGCACTTAAAAAACCACTGTTGTCAATTTTTTTTTAGAAACTTTACATGCAAAACATAATATAAAAGTCTCAAACTTTTACTTAAATTATAACAGAAATTTTAGAAAAATCTTATAAATTCAGAAAATAAAAACAATTGTATGGGTCTTTGATAAAAAATTGAGTTATATTTTCTACACCTTTATGAAATATAAGCTAAATATGGCAATATATATGTCGATATATATGTTTATAAATTGTTCAAATAGTTTCTTCAGAACAAAATGAAGATATCCCGACGCAGAAACTAAATAGAAGTTTAACAATTGAGTAATGAAAAAAGTTTATTTTCTTCTTGAAAACTATCCGCCACAATGTATAAATCCTTACTTAACTCTTTAAATACGTAAATTCCCCTTTTTTATTCAATGTAGTTAATTTGTCATTATTAGAATAAATTTTCAAGTAGAATTAATAAATGATGCAGAATGTTCAGAATAGATGTGATCGAATATTGCTACTTAAAAACAGAGGAACGACCATTTTTAAGATTTAAATTGAATTACTTATAATCATATTTATATATAAAATAAGTAACTACGTCAATTTTAAATACACTTTGTCAATCTTGTACATCGGGCATTGACAGAGGTGTAATCGAAGCTTGTGTAACACGACTTCTAGTGAGAGAATGATGCAAATAAAACTTTTAAATCGTTTAATCGATGTATTTCCTCTCTTTTCTTTTGAAATGAAGATAAAATTATTGTGATTTAAATAATAAAATTAGACACTTTAAACTTAAAAAGGGCCATTTTAGCGTTTATATTTATATGAATACACCTTGCTGCTTCATGCGCCAATGGCACAAATATGAAATTCTATAGAAATTGGTTAAAGTACATGTGTTAGATAGATAGCGCATGTTTATTTATGTTCATGGAGAAATGTGTTATTAAGTCCAGTGATGAGCTGTCGACGCCGGGTCAGAAATCTAAATAAAATGCTACTACTGACCACGGTGCGTCAGATCATTAGTATACACTTGATCGCATTTACTTATTAGGAGGAGAATGTTGTAGCGCAGTGTCCGTGCGTATAAAATGGGAGTGAGGGAAACACAGCTCTCCAGTAGTCATCTGGAAGCTGTCTTTCTGCCTCCTCTTTTTATACAGGTAAGATAAATATTAACGCTTGCGCGCATTCTCAAAAGTAAAGTTAATAGATTCAGAGGGTTCAAGTAATATTTTATTTTCAGAGATTTTTGTAATGAATAATAATGTTGATAAATTTCATTGTATTATTATTGATATTTATTGTTAAAATGTCATATTAAATTAATAAAAAAGTAGTCATCTGGAAGCTGTCTTTTTGCCTCCTCTTTTTATACAGATTGGGACACAGGCTACTCCCAAGGTTGAGGAGGAGACATTCCGGAAACAACTTGGCTAGGGCACCCGCCAGGTGTGGGCATGTTGGAACAAAGATCCCTGCAGTTCACTTTTCAATTGCGAATAGTGTTTAACGAGTGAGGCCCAAGTCTATAAACCTTATATATGACCATTACCATATTTTCACAATGGTAATGGTATTCCACCAGTAGATGACCTTGAAAATTTCAAGCCTTAAATATGAATTCTAAATTTTGAATTGCGAATTGCGTTCTAAAACGCAGTTCACATTTCAATTGCGAATTATAGCGAACTGCGAACTGCGTTCCAAAAACCGATTGCCGTGTTCTACCCCCCAAAAGATTTAGAGTTAAAATAAAATTATTTTTATCACTATACATTTTGTTGAATTACAAAAAAATATTTTATCAATAATTTAAGAGTAACTTTACATCCATCCAAAATGCCTGCATTAATCGATAGTCTGTGATAAATACATGTACACGTACACATCCTCTAGAGTTACATAGAACAACCGTCCCGATATGACCGCCTTTATCTCTCTATAGATCAAAACAATCATCGGAAATAGAGCTGTTAGAAGAATGGAAATAAAAATTCATGGAAGTTGCATACCTACTTTCTCGAACTCAAAACGCCGTTTAAAATATAAAAAGCCTCTGCTTACGCTACGACTGTTTAAATAGTTCAAATTAATATTTCTTGACGTCGGAGGTTATTATTTAACATACATTCACACTCGTCCTTTATGTATTACATGTACCTAACATTTACATTTTATGTTTCTCTGTCCATTTCAATATTACACATCATATTTAGGCATTATATCGGTAAAAGATTCGGAAAATCGTTAACATTTATCAATATTTTACTTACTCAGCAAAACTATAGCTTATCCAGTACTTATGTTGACAATTCAAACAACGAGTGTTCAGAAATTAGTATAAAAGTAATATATTTGTCACAAATCAGTATCTACCGGTACTGGTTTTTTTTCTTTACATATTAGTATCCTGTAGGGACCCTGTGTTCTTGTGTAACTAGTTTTATACTGTGGAGTTTATATTAATTATTTTTTGTTACTTGTTGATATACTGGCCCCGAGGTTATACAACTTTTTTGAGTACGATCTCGTACTCCAAATCGTACTCCGTGCTCCAAATCGTTTCCTACTCAAGATATCGAGGCTATCAAACTTTTTCATACTCCTACTCGTACTCCGGCTGAGTAAAAAAATGCGATTTTCTGAATAAGCTTTGAAGCTTTCTCAAAGCCGTACTCAAGACATTTAATCTAATCAAAATGCAGTGCAAACATATAATATTGTTCATAATGTAACATTGCTGTATTATACGCACTAATTTAATCATATTTACATGTATATGGAACAAATTGGAAAGTTTTTACCATTTTATTAATGACATATCTAGATATAAAGGAGGTGAATTTAAGAGTAAGGGCGAACTGGAATCAAGATTATCAAAATAACTTTTAGATAGTTTGCTTCATTAATTAATGTACATATACATGTATAACTACGTACAAAACACTACCGTTGAATAGCTCGACTTTTTAAGAATTCTGTTTTTTGTCAAATACGACCCATACACCCCATCATTTAAAACAAAGAAATCAATGTACATGTATCGTTATTAATCAATTTCA
>VIAA01000347.1:0-17163 GCA_015776775.1 Magallana hongkongensis
TAAGTGTTTTGTTTTCCCGAGGACTATCAAGCGACATTTTCATTCACAAATAGCGATGATCTACGCAAAGCCATGTACATGATGCCTAACATCTCGTTCAATTTAACTCATTTAAACTCTTTAATTTTTAATCTCACCTTTCAAATACTCTTTAAAAATCTTTGCTTCACCAATGTTTACTTACAATGTTTTGTTGCTATTCAAATTTAAATGTTTTCTCCCTTTCCTCGGCTGAGATTTGAGCAATTTTTAACTTTGCCATTTTGTTCTGCTCCAGACAAAACAATGTGACGTCAATATTCAAAGGGCAACCACTCTAATTTTAAAGAATTTCAAAGGGCAACTACTCCAAATACTTTAAGAACTTAAGGCATGCGGTTTATGTATCAAATACTATGAAATGTCCAAATGAGTAAGCGAAGCGTCGCCCAATGACGGCCATATTGCCTAATATTATTTCTCAGCGAACAAATATAGAGATATATGAGGCAATCACGTGCTATGTTTAAACCAATGAAATTGTGACATTTCAGTCCAAGGGAAAACAAATATATATATATATATATATATATATATATATATATATATATATATATATATATATATATACTAGTATGGACCGCTCTCTGACAAAACCGGGCTTATTGACATCGCTATTATGACGTAGAAAATCGCACTTAAAAAGTTGATGTCATTTTGCTGTTTCATGCTTTCAGCACATGTCAGTATAATCAATATTTAGTACGGGTTTAAAGAGTGCAGTGTCGTTGTGGAACATTTTGTGCAGGGATGGATTTCGAAATTGAGGTAAGCAAATATTTTTTTACTAAACAAGATGTATGTTTTATTGACAATAGGCGTAAATTATTATGATAAATGTTACATTAAGAGTTTAAAATCGAAGATTTCTAAACTTATCTGATTGTATGAATTTTAAGTGTAAAGTTCCTATCGCGAATTTTCCGTGAAGTTGCGGTTAGCCCGGTAGCATGCCAATCGGCTTTCTACTAAAAATACTACCCAACTTTCACGAACGTATCTTGTATTTGATTTGTATTGTAGACTGTAAATTGTACATGTAAAAGTTCTTAAAATCCATATGGTGAATTCAGGGGAAAGCTCAATTCGTTACACTCGCTCAAGTTTACGCTGAATAAAAACTCCAAAACGAAACAAAAGTTCAACAAGTTGTATTTAAGTTGATGAAATAACGGTACATGGTATTCCAATGAAAACCGATTCTCGGAGTTCCGAGATAACAACTTGATAACGTGCGGAGATTCCAGCACGGACAGTCCGATATAATTCTTTGTACAAAATCGAAACTAACGTGCGGAAATCCAGCACAGCTAGCCCGATATCACACACACTCCACTAACGTGCGGGGTTCCAGCACAGTTAGCCCAACATATCACTTTATACTAACGTGCGGGGTTCCAGCACAGCTAGCCCAACCATTCTCTTCCAGATCTTAAACCATTTTCCCTTTTACACGTTTTTTTTTTTTTTTTTGACAGGCATTGCTTTTTTGACAAAGGAATAGTAATGGCGTGCCAGAATAGTAAACATTCACACATATAGCTGTTACGATAATTTCACACTTCTATTGTCCAACAATTATTTAACTTGCTTGGAGATTAACTTAAGCAGATATCAAAGACTAGTGTCAAGAGGATTAACATTTTGTCACATGAAAGCATCTCCGTTTGTTTGGTTTTTTTTTTGGTTATTTCCTTTTTTTGTTACAAAAGAAATTGCATAGTTAATTTGAGAAAAAAAAATTAAAGTTAAGTTCTCATAGCAGCTTGTAAATTTTAAATCGATAACCTGTTACATTAAGAGTTTAAAATCGAAGATTTCTAAACTTATCTATAACAATCTCTCTCACAGCCTTAATAAACTCTGTCCCAGAGTTCTACTTTGAAACAAAATTTAACCTTTAAAAACAATGCAAACATACATATTTGACAAAAATTCACAATACAAGTTAATTCAAAGCCATTTAGCGTCTATTAAATTGCTCTGTAAGGCAGCACAGTTCGATTGTTTTTGTAACAGGGTCTGTAATATAATTAACTGTCCATCCAGGTCTTTAATATTTCTCTCATAAGATTTTGTAAGTTCTCTCAGTTTTGAATTTTCTTTAATTATTTCGTCCACGGTGTTTGCACGGGTTTCCACTACATCACCTGGACACGGAGTGGTGGTGGTCAATTCCGAATCCGCATGGGAAGCTTGCGTTGGATTTCCTTCCGAATGCGTCGTTATGATGGTAACGTTAGTAGCGGGCGGAGACACAGAGTCCGGAGATCCCTGGAATTTCTTATCCAAAAACTGCTGCATTCGATTCCTGTCCCGTAATTTCTGTTTTTCGGACTTCTTGCTGATGGACGGTCGCACTTGTTGGTTCATCATGACGTTAGAGTTTCTATCACTCGCTCTGTTGAGAGGACGGGGAACAATTCGATTCTCACACCAATTTTTACCAATGAATTTTAAGTGTAAAGTTCCTATCGCGAATTTTCCGTGAAGTTGCGGTTAGCCCGGTAGCATGCCAATCGGCTTTCTACTAAAAATACTACCCAACTTTCACGAACGTATCTTGTATTTGATTTGTATTGTAGACTGTAAATTGTACATGTAAAAGTTCTTAAAATCCATATGGTGAATTCAGGGGAAAGCTCAATTCGTTACACTCGCTCAAGTTTACGCTGAATAAAAACTCCAAAACGAAACAAAAGTTCAACAAGTTGTATTTAAGTTGATGAAATAACGGTACATGGTATTCCAATGAAAACCGATTCTCGGAGTTCCGAGATAACAACTTGATAACGTGCGGAGATTCCAGCACGGACAGTCCGATATAATTCTTTGTACAAAATCGAAACTAACGTGCGGAAATCCAGCACAGCTAGCCCGATATCACACACACTCCACTAACGTGCGGGGTTCCAGCACAGTTAGCCCAACATATCACTTTATGCTAACGTGCGGGGTTCCAGCACAGCTAGCCCAACCATTCTCTTCCAGATCTTAAACCATTCTCCCTTTTACACGTTTTTTTTTTTGACAGGCATTGCTTTTTTGACAAAGGAATAGTAATGGCGTGCCAGAATAGTAAACATTCACACATATAGCTGTTACGATAATTTCACACTTCTATTGTCCAACAATTATTTAACTTGCTTGGAGATTAACTTAAGCAGATATCAAAGACTAGTGTCAAGAGGATTAACATTTTGTCACATGAAAGCATCTCCGTTTGTTTGTTTTTTTTTTTTGGTTATTTCCTTTTTTTGTTACAAAAGAAATTGCATAGTTAATTTGAGAAAATAAAATTAAAGTTAAGTTCTCATAGCAGCTTGTAAATTTTAAATCATCGATTGTTATAGATAAGTTTAGAAATCTTCGATTTTAAACTCTTAATGTAACATAAAGGTAATTGACTTTCGGAGAGCCATTTTTAAGATTGCCGTCTCTGTTATGTTGACAGAATGGTTTTTTAGCTGTTCGTTCGCTCATATATGCTAAATAAGTAAAGTATTGTGTATCAGTAATACAAAATTCACAAAATCAACCGAAGCCGGTATTTTGATAATGTTTGAACTAAACGAACTTTCTGTATGAAAATTGAAAAGTTTTGTTCATCGATGCAATTATACATTGTCTGTGTATTTGAATGGTGTACAAGTATTAGTATCCTTAAGAATAGTACTTTTAGAGTATGCCACTCTTAGTTTTCTTCGGCGATCGTAGTGTCCGTGGCGCAGTAGGTTAGGTCGTTCTTATATTATGGTACCGATTACATTTTGCTATCAGGTGTTCAAATCCCCGTGACATCGCATTTTTTTTTCAGTAGCATTTTGCATTTATTTCTTCCTATAATATATTTAGTTAAACATTAAATACAACAATTATAATATGTAAACGGTGGGACCGTTGGACCGAGCGCAGGTTTAACACAGTGCAGTTTGATTTTTGTATGATAAAATCTATTTATAATAAAACGCACACAGTAGGATCCGCCTGCATGTTTGCCTACTCATACCTAATTAAACTAAACGTCGCGTGCTCAGTCTACATTATGACGTCATATTTCAGACGTAAAACGTTCAAGTTTTGTCGTCGGAAATAGCCGAAGAGAGTTACGTGATTCCGAATTTTTTTATTTCTTCTTTTATTGTTCATCAATTTAATTCATATGAATGCCGCTGTAATAAAATTGCATACTTTGTTAAGTATCTAAAAGATCAGTTCCTTGACGTTAATGTTTTTATTTTCCATCCGATAATTTGATAAGACATACATGGAACAAGTCGTGTTTCTTGATTGAAGTACTTTTGACACTTATCTGGTTTCATTTTTAATTTCTTTTAATTCAAAATAACTTCTATTGAAACACCAGAACTTATTTAATCGAGTTTAGGGGGCTATTGGTACTTTGCGGAACGGAACGGAACGGAACCAGTTAAGAGGCCCCAAAAGGGGAAACAAGATTTTTTTTAAACGTCATTATTTCAATTTAACTTATCGTAAATGGAAGATTGTTTTACAAATTGTGCTGTTTTAATGAACTGTGTATTACATAAAATATGCTACTCATTGCTCTATAAGTCAATACACGCTTCTTTCCCGAGAAAACCTAAAGTCACTAGTTGTTTTATGATGTTTGATTGACACTGAAAATATAAAGTTGAGGTTTAAACCAAACTCAATTAATCTGTGTGTGTAACGTCGATGAAAATTACTTAAGTAATCTTTCTTCTGAATAGATTTCTTCTGGTTCCGTTCCGTTCCGCAAAATACCATTACCCGTGTGGATATTGGTATTTAACGGAACGGAACGGAATCTTTCAAACTTTTTAAATAAAGGAAAACATCATAACAACTACTAGCTGTTTGTTTATTTCTATGTTCTTTTGAGATAAATGAAGCAAATCATTTCATCAATTCAAACATCTTGCATATGTGCATATCACTCCTGTGTTGTATACAGCTATAACTTTTATTTCATCTATGATACTACATTGATTACACGGATGATATTACTAGTTTGTTCATCAAGCTAGCAATAACGCAATGTGTATCCCATATTACGTAGAATTCTAAAATATAACGAGCACATTCGCAAGGAAAAAGTTTAATATTCATCACTTACCTTCCGTCTGAACAATTTTCTTCTGGTTCCGTTCCGTTCCGCAAAATACCATTACCCGGGTGGATATTGGTATTTAACGGAACGGAACGGAATCTTTCAAACTTTTTAAATAATGGAAAATATCATAACAACTACTCACCGTTCCTTGAATTTTTTATCAGATTCTTTAAAGATGAATGAGTCTATCAATCAAATCAATTCAGTCATCTTGTGTATTTGCTGATTATTAATTTCAGCGTTTGTGTGCGTGTGCTGCATACAACAACAACTCTGTTTTCATTTTTTTTTTATCAATTTCATATCATTGTCACGGCAGAACTAACTAGTTGGTTAATTAAGCTAGCAAAAACACAATGCTTATATCAAGTAGAATTCATATTATACCAAGATCATTCGCAGCGCAGGGATAATATTCATAAAAATACTTGATAGTCTTATTTGAAATAAATTTGAAAGAATGATGATATAACAAATGTTGTTACCATACTTATCAATCATTTTCTTCTGGTTCCGTTCCGTTCCGCAAAATACCATTACCCGTGTGGATATTGGTATTTAACGGAACGGAACGGAACCGTTTAAAAATTTTGAAATATAAAATATATCATAACAACTACTAGCTGTTTGTTTATTTCTATGTTATTTTGAGATAAATGAAGCAAACCAACAAATCATTTCATCAATTCAAACATCTTGCATATGTGCATATCACTCCTGTGTTGTGTACAGCTATAACTTTTATTTCATCTATGATACTACATTACTTACACAGATGATATTACTAGTTTGTTGACCAAGCTAGCAATAACGCAATGTGTATCCCATATTACGTAGAATTCTAAAATATAACGAGCACAGTCACAAGGAAAAAGTGTAATATTCATCACTTACCTTCCGTCTGAACAATTTTCTTCTGGTTCCGTTCCGTTCCGCAAAATACCATTACCCGTGTGGATATTGGTATTTAACGGAACGGAACGGAATCTTTCAAACTGTTTAAAATGTGAAACATATTTTTACAAAGGCAACATTTATTCATTATATAATAAATTATTTGATTTTTTTTAGGAAGAGTTAGCTAGTTGGTTAATCAAGCTAGCGAAAGACAATGTTTACATCAAGTCGAAGTTTATATCAAATCCATTTGCAGGGTTATAATCATTTTTAAAAATAAATACTTGATAGCCTTATGAGTGGGCTGACTTATTAAGTTGGGATTAAACTTCAATTGCGCTTCCGTAAATTAAAATTCTGGGAAGGTGTTAGAGAAACTCGAAGATTCTAGGTCAAACTGGATATATATCTTGAAAGACTGCCCATAAGTATCGTCTGCATTCAGGGGTCTTTGGAATCAGCTTAGTGAGATTGGAGAGAAAATGCATTGGCAGTAGTTTGCGACAGGACCATGAAATTCAGAGTGCTATCTTGCAAATTACAATTTTAAGTAATAAGTAGATTTGCAATCGTACAATGTAAGTACTTTGCTATAATATATAAGCTTCTCTCCGCACATATGCATACCGACATGAAAATAAGCGTACAAACTAAAAATACACTTGCCTATTATCATTCTTCTGAAAACTACATTACCCGTATTTCAATAGATTGTGTATTCACGTTTGACCTAAAATAATATTCCGCTGGCTGACTTTCTAAACTTTCTTTTTAAAAAGCTAACCTATAGCTTGTTTGTTATACATTGAAATGAATAATGATATAACAAATGTTGTTACGAAACTTTTGAATAATTTTCTTATGATTCCGTTCCGTTCCGCAAAATACCATTACCCGTGTGGATATTGGTATTTAACGGAACGGAACGGAATCTTAAAAAAAAAAATAATGGAAAATATCAAAACATCATTTTGGGATATAAGAAGCAAGCTAACAAACCATTTCATTAATATAAAATTATAAATATCTTGTGTGCTTATCTTGTGTACAACGTTAACTTTTATTTCTGTTATGTCTTGTGCATATCTTATTTTGATTACTACGTGTATTTTGTACGAAAGATTTTGTGTACGACTTGTTTGTTTATGGGTGGAGTACTGCGCCATATTTCTAAACTCTCGATTACTGCAGTTTTTTGTAAGCCTTGAATTCCACTGTGTAAGTGTTTTGACTGTTATAATTATGTATTATTAATCTTCTAGTGATGTAATTTACCTCTGTCTTTATTGTCAACTATGCTTAGTTTTGCATATTCTTGTTACCGATGGATTTTAGTTTACCATGTGCTTCAAGTATGGTGCGCCATTTCGTCGACAAACATTACATTTTGAACTTGATAATTACGTACTGTCAGTTTAATAAAGTCAATTGATTACGGTTTTAACTCATTATTTTCTATTCAATTAATGAATTATTTATAGAATATATTTAAGATATGTTGCATTACTTAATTCTATGTGAAAGGTTTATTGAATTGTTTTTCTATGGAAACCAATACCTGTCATTTTTATTTGTATTTTGTTTATTACAGATTCTTATCGCATTGCAGTTATCTGTCAATTAAAATCTTTAATGCTTACTTTATGTCACATTTTGCACGAGAATACTTTAATAACAGGGGCTTGGTTGTTGGATAGTGAATTTCCTAATTATTTGTTCCCGAAGAAAAAATTGATTAAAATTGGTAATCTTATGTGTATTTCTGTGTATTGCAATAAATAAATTCACCGAAACCCCCCGTTTCAATCATGTTAAAAAAGTGTATTCAATGTACATTAAAAAAAGTAAAGGGACGACACTCGCCATTTTGGATTTATAGGGGGTCCTCATTTCAAGCTATGTTTTAAACAAGTTCTTCCGTTTCTCCAACGATTTCTGACGATATATAGGTTGTAAAATGTTAAAATTACTTATTCCTATCGAGTTTAAATGAGTTAAATTGCACGAGATATTAGACATCTTGTACATGGCTTTGCGTAGATCATCGCTATTTGTGAATAAACATGTCGCTTGATAGTCCTTGGAAAACAAAACACTTATTAGGTTAGTTACTGACTCACTACGGAAATTTACTGGGTTGATCAATCTCATAGATGGCGAGGCGTAGTGAGTCAGTAACTAACCTAATAAGTAATAGTATGACGTGCCATAAGGGTAATCAGTTGTCGTTTTGATTCAAGTCTGTATGTTGATCTAGCGTTGGTGTGTGATTTGTGCTTTGAATTCATTTGTCTTTATATGTATATTTTAGTTTCTACCGTCGATGAGAGATTTATTGGCCAATAAATACATTTCCGAATATTTTGTTTTATTATAATTCTATGTTAATTTCTGAAAGCATGTTTTCGAGATTGGTTGTGCATATATACGTCTGTCTGTCGGTGTATACACCTGTCTGTACATGTGCTTTTTTATCTTTGTTATGTGACTGTGTCTATATTATACTTATATTCTAAATCTCAAATGAAGTGAATATATGATGTGTATGCACTGTAAAACTAAATATATAAGATGATGTGAATAACTTGTACATGAAAGTTCGAATAAAAAAAAAATACTGAAATCTGATTGGTTTAGACGCAGTTGATAATCCGTTATATTACCCTCAGCATTAGCAACCCCTTGGCAACGGGTAACACACAAATTGTTACATACGCGTACGGTTTGCTGTATAATTCTCGTCATTTCTATGTAGAAGCAGTAAAATGTTCTCTAAAATTAAGGGGGCATGGTCACGATTTTGGTAAAAAATTATTTTTTCGATTTTAATGTTTATAATGCTTCAGAAAGGCATTTTTAATAGGCAATCAAAATTTTAGTGTCATTTGTTGACTAATAAGCGAGCTTACAGAGCTTACAATTCCTCGCAATGTAAACAAAGCTTGTGTTTACATTTTGTTGAAGTGAAAATTCCAGTTTTAGACCTAAAATGAATGTGTTAATCGTTAGGAACTGATTATTTATGCTTAAAATAAATAAGAATATAGACAAATCAGCTTGAAAAAGATTTTTTACTGGTATATTGAATCTATGTAAACAAAAACAGGGCACGAGCCTTGTTTACATTATGAAGAATTGTGAGCCCTGTATCTTGCTTAAAACTCACCGACGGGCACCCAAATTTCATGTGATCATTAGAAATGCATTCATAAAGTACTGTAAATAATAAAAACAGAAAAATAAAATTTGACCAAAATCGTGACCATGCCCCTTTAAAACATTCAGTATAAAAAAATAAATAGTCCTGTTTTGGAGGGTAACAGTTGAAATTGACACAATTGAAAGTATTAGATAGGCGTACATGGTAACATCCATTTTTATAAAACTTGATATAAATACAACACAATCTATGATCTGTTGAGACCTGACATAGACTTCATTAAAGCCAACGATATATCCTAAACTATACCACGAAAAACGACACACAAGGCTGTTTAGTCTATCCTTATTTAAATGGGAAGCAACTCCATTTTGTATAAAATTCTAACATCCGGTAATGTTAATGCATTCATGTTTTTTCCGAGCCTGTCGGGAAGGCCCGAGAAGTTGCAATTAGACTGCACTGATTAGTAACACAAACTTACAAGCGGAATACAGAGACACATGACATAGGCGTCGGAACCGGGGGGGCTAGGGGGGGCTTAGCCCCCCCACTTTTTTTGCAAAGTTATACCTAACCATTAGAAACATAGCATGATAGAGGGTTCAGCCCCCCCACTTTTTCTCGCAGGATTAGTCTAGCCCCCCCACTTTCAATTTGCTTCCGACGCCAGTGCATGATTAAGCACATTTAATCAACATTATGATAATCTGTCTCTTGCTGTATCATGGATATGAAAATTCAGTGACATGCAATCCATTTAATGTGCACATTATATTTTTAACATATAAAGCATGTAAATGTATATTTAGCCATGATCAGTGGCAGTTAATCTCTATTATAAAACTGATCGTACGAACAAAGCCCTGAGATGGCTTTAAAAAATGTAAAAGATTCCGTTCCGTTCCGTTAAATACCAATATCCACACGGGTATTGGTATTTTGCGGAACGGAACGGAATCATGAGAAAATTATTAATAAGTATGGAATCCATATTCTTATATTAATATATATTTTAATGTATTACAAATAAAGCCATCAATTATTTTTGGAAATAATGTTATCCCTCAGAATATGTTTGATATAATATAAAATTCTACTGGATGTAAACATTGTATATTGTTAATTTGATAAACAAACTCGTTAAATCTCCCGTAAACTCCCGTAACAAATACATGTTCGTTATAGATTGAATAAATGCCGTGCTTGTTATGATATTTTTCATATTTTTTGAAAAAATTTGAAAGATTCCGTTCCGTTCCGTTAAATACCAATATCCACACGGGTAATGGTATTTAGCGGAACGGAACGGAACCAGAAGAAAATTGTTCAGACGGAAGGTAAGTGATGAATATTAAACTTTTTCCTTGCGAATGTGCTCGTTATATTTTAGAATTCTACGTAATATGGGATACACATTGCGTTATTGCTAGCTTGATGAACAAACTAGTAATATCATCCGTGTAAGTAATGTAGTATCATAGATGAAATAAAAGTTATAGCTGTACACAACACAGGAGTGATATGCACATATGCAAGATGTTTGAATTGATGAAATGATTTGTTGGTTTGCTTCATTATCTCAAAATAACATAGAAATAAACAAACAGCTAGTAGTTGTTATGATATTTTTTATATTTCAAAATTTTTAAACGGTTCCGTTCCGTTCCGTTAAATACCAATATCCACACGGGTAATGGTATTTTGCGGAACGGAACGGAACCAGAAGAAAATTATTTATAAGTATGGTAACAACATTTGTTATATCATCATTCATTCAAATTTATTTCAAATAAGACTATCAAGTATTTTTATCGATATTATCCCTGCGCTGCGAATGATCTTGGTATAATATGAATTCTATTTGATATAAGCATTGTGTTTTTGCTAGCTTAATTAACCAACTAGTAAGTTCTGCCGTGACAATGATATGAAATTGATAAAAAAAAAATGAAAACAGAGTTGTTGTTGTATGCAGCACACGCACACAAACGCTGAAATTAATAATCAGCAAATACACAAGATGACTGAATTGATTTGATTGATAGACTCATTCATCTTTAAAGAATCTGATAAAAAATTCAAGGAACGGTGATAAGTTGTTATGATATTTTCCATTATTTAAAAAGGTTGAAAGATTCCGTTCCGTTCCGTTAAATACCAATATCCACACGGGTAATGGTATTTTGCAGAACGGAACGGAACCAGAAGAAAATTGTTCAGACGGAAGGTAAGTGATGAATATTAAGCTTTTTCCTTGCGAATGTGCTCGTTATATTTTAGAATTCTACGTAATATGGGATACACATTGCGTTATTGCTAGCTTGATGAACAAACTAGTAATATCATCCGTGTAATCAATGTAGTATCATAGATGAAATAAAAGTTATAGCTGTACAGAACACAGGAGTGATATGCACATATGCAAGATGTTTGAATTGATGAAATGATTTGTTGGTTTGCTTCATTTATCTCAAAATAACATAGAAATAAACAAACAGCTAGTAGTTGTTATGATATATTTTATATTTCAAAATTTTTAAACGGTTCCGTTCCGTTCCGTAAAATACCAATATCCACACGGGTAATGGTATTTTGCGGAACGGAACGGAACCAGAAGAAAATTGTTCAGACGGAAGGTAAGTGATGAATATTAAACTTTTTCCTTGCGAATGTGCTCGTTATATTTTAGAATTCTACGTTATATGGCATACACATTGCGTTATTGCTAGCTTGATGAACAAACTAGTAATATCATCCGTGTAATCAATGTAGTATCATAGATGAAATAAAAATTATAGCTGTACACAACACAGGAGTGATATGCACATATGCAAGATGTTTGAATTGATGAAATGATTTGCTTCATTTATCTCAAAAGAACATAGAAATAAACAAACAGCTAGTAGTTGTTATGATGTTTCCCTTTATTTAAAAAGTTTGAAAGATTCCGTTCCGTTCCGTTAAATACCAATATCCACACGGGTAATGGTATTTTGCGGAACGGAACGGAACCAGAAGAAATCTATTCAGAAGAAAGATTACTTAAGTAATTTTCATCGACGTTACACACACAGATTAATTGAGTTTGGTTTAAACCTCAACTTTATATTTTCAGTGTCAATCAAACATCATAAAACAACTAGTGACTAGGTTTTCTCGGGAAAGAAGCGTTAATTGACTTTTAGAGCAATGAGTAGCATATTTTATGTAATACACAGTTCATTAAAACAGCAAAATTTGTAAAACAATCTTCCATTTACGATAAGTAAAATTGAAATAATGACGTTTAAAAAAAATCTTGTTTCCCCTTTTGGGGCCTCTTAACTGGTTCCGTTCCGTTCCGTTCCGTTCCGCAAATTACCAATAGCCGTTTAGGGGCAACAAACATCGATAAGTACCAGTCAATCAATGATCGAACTAACTTTTTAAATACAAAATGGCTGCCAATATGGCGGCGCCCAGGGCTGGAAGAAATTTTTTTTGGCCTTAGTACCCCTGATTCAACATTCATTTTTCACTGATTTTCTTATATATACGTGTTACCATTAATCCTCGCTTCGCGAGGCGGGCTTCGCCCGCCTCTCGCTGCGCTCGGTAAAATTTATTTACCAACATTTTTCATACTTAGGAAAATAACATGCGAATATTTTTGCACATTAATTTTTCTGTCAAAATTAAAAAAAAAAAAACTACAATTAAACAAGCTTTGGGAAAATAAATCATAAATAACAGATTTAATATGTATATATTCTTAATGTAATAAGAACAAAAATCAGTTTATTATATGTACTTAATGTTCGCAGTTTTCTTCTCTCTGAGTATTGATTATAATTGTTTAGTTAGTCAATTTTATCACGACAACCCACAATTATTGAGTATTGACCTACACCAAAAAAAAAAAAAAAAAAAAAAATAAATGAAATAAAATAAATAACATTCTAGGGGTTGCGTTTTTCATGAAATGTTACTGAGGAATTATTGTTTTCTTATTGGTGTAAAATATTTATTTTTATTTTATTTTCAGGAGCTAGAGAATTTCTTTTCTCGGCACTTTGGATGGACTCCAAACAGCACTCTTGCAGCTTCCCAGGTCACTGATCATGAAGATTCATCAGATGACGCGGACGACGCTGGACCGGCTGATGACAGTATTGATTTAGATCGACGGGTTACGCAGTTTCTTGATGATGCTGTCTTGTCGGATCCAAATTCAGATGATGGAGATGGAGACAATGACGAAAATGAATACCAGAGAAGCTCAGCGTCCATTGAGAATGTACCTCTACCCCATGATGATCCTGATCTGTTCAAAACAGAGAGGTAAATATTCGTGGCTGCGGCTGTAAGAACAAGTGCATATCTATCTTCAGCGATGATACTTTGTACTCGCACATCCTAAACATGAGAGAAATGTCAAAGGACGAAAAAGACATGTACATCATGGGATCGCTTGTGGACAGCTGCAAAGAAACGACAAAACGGGGAAAGAAAAGAATACGTTACAGGCAGACTTTCGTGTTTTCCGGGGAAAAGGTTTGCAGAAATACGTTCCTGCTTGTCTATGATATAGGGAAGCATTTTCTTCATCATATCATCACCCATAAGAATACACATGGAGTAACACCACTCAAGCATGGGAACCTAGGAAAGAAACCTAGTCATTCGCTACAATATGATGACATTAAGTTAGTTGCACAGTTCATCTCTAGTTATTCAGATGACTTTGGGTTACCACAACCAGCTGCCCCAAGAGGGAGAGATGACACTCCTCCCATATACATTCCATCCGATACAACGCAGAAGGACGTCCACGAGAAATATGTTGAAAGCTGTCCGAACGACCGACATGTGCGATATTCCACATTTTGCAACATCTGGAACCAGTGTCTTCCGCATATTAGAATAGCCAAACCAAGGGACGATGTATTTGCCACTTGTGAAAAACTTAGGAAAAGTGTTTTAGATGCAGTTTCAGAGGAGGAAAAGTTGGAGGCAGCAAGAAAGATGCAGGAACACATCAAACATGCACAGGCTGAAAGGAAAGTGTACAACGATTGTGTGAAAAGGTCCCGAGACACATACCATTCACAAGACAGATTCGTCCATTACACGTTTGACTTCAGTCAGAATGTATGAATTCCTCATCATTCGCGGCAAATGGGCCCCCTGTACTTACAGACACTTCGAAAAGTCCATATATTTGGTGTCCGCTCCGATGAAGAACCAAAACAACTGAACTTTCTTATAAACGAAAATGAAACTATCGGACCAGATGGAACCAAAGTGCATCGACCAGATTCTGTGATTTCTATGTTGGACTGGGCCTTACAAAACCACAATTTGGGCGAAACGTCATGCACAATACACGCTGATAACTGCTGTGGCCAGAATAAGAACCAGTATGTCATTGGATATTTCATGTGGCGAGTAATGACAAAGCAACACAACAGAATAGAGTTCAAGATGCAGATCCCCGGACACGCACGGTGCCTCATCGATGGAGATTTGCTCTTCTCAAGAAGTTGTATATAGGCGGTGTGATTGTGATAGCATTGGCCAACTTGAAGATGTTGTTGACAGATCATCTACTACTAACACTGCTGTGCGATATCCAGCGTGGCAATGGAGATTTTGGAAAGAGTATCTGGGCCAGTTTTTCAAACCAGTGAAGGGTATCCGCCAGTACCAACACTTTTCGTTCGATTCTAACGAGCCAAGCATTGTAACGGCGAAGAAGACTTGTGACGGAACCGAGGAGAAGATTGAGATTTTGAAAGATTAGGGATTTCAGTTCAGAGAAATAAGACCGGATGTACTTCCCGCTGGTGGACTGTCTGAATCTAGGATGCGTTATCTCTACTCGTATGTGAGACCATTTGTGAGACCTGTTTTCCAGGAGGAGACGTGCCCCTCTCCAGTCCAGTAGTAAACTTACTGAACTGAAAATTTACTTTGACACATTATGATGTAAGCAATTTTTTCAGGAGATCGTGGACTTTTTATTGTATAAATCTAATTTTTATAATAGAATTCATATATTAATTACACCATTGAATATGATTTGAATATATTAGTAAACAAATATGAATTTGAAGAATGATTTAAAGTGAAGGATAATTAAAATCAAATTCCTATTTTATGCTATGATTGTTTGTGTATATCTTTTTTAATTCCTACTTGGAGAAAAAAAAATGATCAAATATGATTAACTACCGGATAATTTACTAAAGCTCTTAAAAAAAGAAATAATGTAGTTCTATAAATTATACAACTTTAAAAAAATTAACTTAGCACATATCTGAATGAAAAAAAATGTGCGCAACGTCAAGGTAATTTAAGTGACGTCATGACGCCCCAGTTATGAAAGATATCAAACCAACGTTTTTCAAAAGCTTGTAACAAGAAAACTAGATGGAGTACAAGTTTCAAATTTGGAAATATTCTGTAGACCCATTCCTTCATTTTCCAATAAAAAAAACAATGTTTGATTATGTAATGAAGTTCTTTTTGGATTTTGTGGAGGTGATAGCGAAAACGACAAACAGTAAAATAAACAAAACAAAATGAATTTATTTATCAACAAAACAAATTAAAATAATAGAATATGAAGAGATTCACACTCACAAACACACACTCTCACTCTCTCACTAAGAAAGAAAATATAACTACAAAAAGTTAATCAATCAACACTGACAATGAAACAACCGTGAATTAATTTTTAACACATTCAATTGTCAGTATATATATATATGAAACAAATGCTTTAAACGTTGGCTAAATATAGCTATAACAGTATGTAAAGGAATAAACCAACAAATCAAAATTACCAATACTGTTACTGTGGTTTCATTAATTTTCAAGGGTATCAATTTTCGTGGATAAAGTGAAAATCACAGTTTCAAGGATACGTAAATTCGTGGCCAATGACCCTATTAATAGAAAATGTTAATAGAAATTACACTTCAATGAACATTAAATTTCGTGGATCAACCTAACAACGAAATCCACGAAAATTGGTATTCAACGAATATTGATGAAACCACAGTATATGTAATTTCACGGAAAAAGTAAATTGGAATGTTATCTGTAATTAAACAATCAACTTTTATCACAGGTAAACTGATAAATCATTTAATCATTGAATAGAATTGAAAGTTTGGCTTTAAATAAATGCAAAAGCCACCCTAAAATAGTCACCACTGGGCCTCCATAGCACACAAAACACATAAACAGAACGTTCCGTCTCCAGTCCCGGACTCGAAGGTATCTCACTGGAAACTATCCACACAGGGCCTCCTGACAATAAACGTTCAAACACGAGCTCCCGTGCGTCCCACTTGCGTCACGCGTCGCTCCAACAACTGCCCTCAGTCAAAGTCCTGCCCCACAAATGCTACGCTAAGCCTTCAACTGTGGTTGCACCACTGACCCACCGGCTTTAACGATATAACTATCCCTGCACTGAAACAATAAGTACCTATTCTAAAACCTATAGACATACTCATTTATACAACGAAAGTAACAAAGACCACACCCTCGTAAATATACCATGAAACTGAAAAAAATATATACAAAAAAACTTACCGGCTGGAGAAAATCAAATGCCCAATCAGATTTACAGTAATTTAAGGCTACCCGTCTACCAGTCTAACTTCTGGACTTCGCCAAAATTAACAAACTGGAGGACGAATTCAACAATGTGGCCGCACAATTGACAAGCAGCCACTGCTCTAACTCACCAAACCGGTTATACTAAAAATAGCCCTAATACCGAACACTCTCGATTGACAAATATGGAACACAACTTGGTCCAAGATTACAACTATTTACAAACAAAATACAAAAATGAAATGAACTGAATTCAACTTCATTACAGATAATATTGTCATTAAGACCCCTTTTTCCAGAGAGCGGTCCATATATATATATATATATATATATATATATA
>VIAA01000348.1:0-17064 GCA_015776775.1 Magallana hongkongensis
TGAAGAGAGGCGGATCAATCAATTTTTCAACGTGGAAAAATGCATTTTATAAATAAACATGGCATAATCTTAAAACAATTATTATACCGTTAAACCTTATCTATTATGCTTATTTTGATTCGGCATGTGATTAATTTTTAGAGCGTGTACTAAAGGCGCTCGTTGTAATTTAATTTACAGATAGATAAGGACTAGTTATTTACATGATCACAGGAGATATCCGAAAAAATTAAACGCTATGGCGTAGAATCATCTCCTGAATATGATTTTATAAAAAAAAAAAATGATGAATGTTTAACAAAAAAGTATACGTAACTGACAAGATATTTAAACTACAAACATAGGAACATTTAAATTAATAATAATCAACCGTTTATATACTCATATCAAAGCATTTTTTTTATTTCGAATTATCCACATTATTATAAGTCGCAATTTCATAAATTGTCATTTCCCGCAATGTTTAACAATGACGTAATAGAAACTATTACAACTAACTATTTATTGTGAAACTTCCTTGGATATATTTTTTGGTGTTTTGCCTTATTTCGTTAGTAGGTTAATCAAAGTACTGAGAGAACTGGAAAGCGCTATGCCGGGGCGAAAGTGTTAAATTATACCGAATGTTATGAAAATACATGTAAAGAATCTGTTAAGAAATCATAACCACAGCATTTAATGTAATGCAATTAATGTAAGTGTATCTTTAATTTTGAAGCATAACATATTTCATCAATTTGACTGTAAATCAAAGTTTCCAATTACAAATTATAATAATCTGCCTTAAAGCATGTTTACAAAGATCAAGATTGATTTTAGAATTTTAACAATTTCTGGAAAGCGAGAAGATTTGTAGTTATTTTATAATGATTTTGCTAGTTAGTTTTAAATATATTTTGCTAATTTTCAGCAGAGCTACACAGCACATGCTTCTTGTGAAGAAAATAAAGTGAAACAAGATTGTCGCAAATAACAAACATCAGACTATGATTAATATTTATTAATGTTTATTTGCTAATTTTCATCATCTCTTTGTTATTAGATCTGACAACTTGCAAACCAAAAACATGACGAACACTTAAAAATACAGTGACAAATAACGATACCAATTGCAAAATAAAAAGCAATAAAGTTTTGACTAAAGTAACTAAAGATAATACTGATCGCATTAGAGAAAAGTAGCGTGTTTCAACAAGTTTAATTTAAAGGGTGTTGTCATTGACGCCGATTCAGATGTCTTAACAGTATTTCACCGTAGGTTAAATTCAGGTCAAAACAGGGCTGAGGGAAAATAATTTCCGAATTTTCCTTCGAATTTGGATCGTTTCCGCCTGCGACAAGGGCTAACCTTTTATGTAATGAAAAAACGTGTAAAGTGTCTGACTATCCAAGTTTTGTAATAATGCAAGATCATTTGAATTTTTATGCGTTTTTTAGGGGATGATGGATGAAAAGTTCTCGACTTGTGGTCTTGTGCTTTTTAAGCACACGCGTAACGTAGGCGTTACAAACTCTCACTATGGTGTTCCGATAGGGCCACTTCGACCTTCGCACTTTCGCCTTTAGGTCGAGGTGCGAGAGTGCGAAGTTGCGAAGGCGAAAGTGCGAAGGTGCGACGGCGAAGGAGCGAAAGTGCGAAGATGCGACGGCGAAGCGCGAAGATGCGAAGGCGAAGTTGCGAAGGCGAAGAAGCGATACTACTATCGCTCCTTCGCCATCGCAACTTCGAACTCTCGCCTTCGCATCTTCGCACTTTTGCCTTCGCCTTTTTATACTTGTGGAGCTCTCTATCGGTTAAAGACAATTTTAGATGTATAAAAGAATATCTGAGGCATGCAGACGATGAACTTTTTAGGAATTCATTTACAACAGCCTGCGCAGATCCATAACTTTTTCTGGGGGGAGGGGTTAATTATATTTGTCGAAGGGGGGGGGGGGGGGTGGGTGGGGTCCGAGACATATTTTGGAGATTTTATTATATATAATAAATAAAATTAAATTTTCCGGGGGGATGGGATCCGGACGCTCTTCCCCCTTTACTGCATATGTGAAGTTATTTATATTGAATTTGCCGGGGGGGGGGGGGGGGGTTGGACCTTCTCTCCCCCTCTTGATCCATATATGAGCAAGGAGTGTCGAATTATGAAATTAGAATGTTACTGTGTTTGATCCACGGTAAACGGACAGCTGGTAAGTGACAGGAGTCTGGAAGTGCATATGTATACATTATGGCGGAAATTACATTTTATATGGAGTATATAATTATTAGGCATAACCAGCACTGGTAAACATATATGTCACATGTACACATTAAATTATTTATAAACGTTCATAGTAAGCACAACGGCCTAGCGCATGCGTACCAATAATATCATGGATTTATCAGATAACCTTGGCGAGTGCGGTGCCTGCATCAAATTAAATGTAATCGACCGAGACTTTCTGAATGCGATCAAAAAAGGCGAAGGCGAAAGTGCGAAGTTGCGACGGCGAGAGTGCGAAGTTGCGAAGGCGAAGGAGCGATAGTAGTATCGCTCCTTCGCCTTCGCACCTTCGCACTTTCGCCATCGCATCTTCGCGCTTCGCCGTCGCATCTTCGCACTGTCGCCTTCGCAACTTCGCACTCTCGCATCTTCGACCCAAAGGCGAAAACGCGAAGGTCGAAGTGGCCCCATCGGAACACCATATCTCACGCCTTGATTGATGTACATGTGTTTTTGCTACTGAATTTTAAAAACGGTTTTGTTTAAAAAGATATCAAGAGAATTTTCCCAGAAGTTTGTTTTGAGTTTATAACTTGTATTTAGCGCATTTATGGTAGGGATATACACTGTATAGCAAACTTTATGCGCGGATCTAGAGGGTGGGGAGGGAGGGGTAGGGGTTCGGATCCCCCTGTAAAATTCAAATTTCTTTAAATTAAATTTTTAGAATTACCAAAAATATGCCTCGGACCCCCCTCCCCCTGGCAAACTAAAATAACCGTCGGACCCCACCCCACCCCCTGGCCCACCCCTGGAATTTTTTTCTTGATCTGCGCATGAACTTTAATACTGTAGTGACACCTGCAATACATACGAGCTCTGCCGATTGGATGAAAACTGTTAAATCAGTAATAAAATCATAATTGTACACGATAAAGCGTCGTCTACGCAAATTAAACGAGGTGTCACTTTATAACAATTATTACATATATTTACTGTGGTATTTCCAGTAACTCAACAGTAACACTTTTTATAAATAATATTCAAATCATTTGTGTTGGATCATCATCAAATTGCATATCGATGCAAATTTATAGAAAATAATTTGTGAAATATTGCATACAGAAAACGAAGCATAAAATAAAATTTATCAAAAACAGTACAACTTATCGTGAAAAAGGTGTTAACCGAAATATTTTGTATAAAAAGTCTTCATTTTTATATAAGACATGGTGTTCATAACTATAACATATTACATGTAGCTCGACTTATTATGCGTAAACGAGGGTCTATTGCTCCATGCCGATAATGAATTTTAATAAAATTACCGGTACCAAATAACACTCAGGTGATTGCATTGTTTGAAAGGGATTAGGCTAGTAGATGTTTTTACAATAATTAACACTTTTAACAAAATATGGAAAGCAATTTAGTGCCTGACACTTAAATTGTTCCGTCCGGATAGAAGTAGCAATAATAATAGGTTATATAGTTTATATTTGTATTTGTATAAAAAAACATTTGGTCCGGCGGGCGAGAAGTTTCAACATTGAGACTTTACCGTTTAAAAATACTCAAAACCTATTCATATCACAGAGTTATTCCAATTATTACTTAACACCTAAAACACAACCCAATGCATATAACACCCCCTCCCCCATTCTAATTGGAAAGAAATCATCATCATGAATGTTATATCTTTTCATTAAATGAAATTCCTTGCCAATTTCATACTAATAGAACAAATGTATCTGAGTTCTCCCGAGTACGACTTCTCTAGCATCAGCCAGTAGGTGGCGGTATTTCGGAAATGTGAAAACGAAAGTGGAAGTAGGATTAGAAATCTGGCGACAAAAAAGCACTGCAGCTATGCTTAGCGCTTTAATAAAAAGCGCCAACTAAGTACTGAAACTTAAAAAAGAAGTTAATATTTACACAAACGCTTGTATATATAGTGAAGATTCTAAATTGTAAAATTCGTGACTCTCTCCCCCCCCCCCCCCATCTCGCCCGGACCAACACTAGCGGGGTTCAAAATTTAACATAGAAATACGTAGGAAAAATGTTTAAATATTTTCTTCTCAAGAACCACTGCACCAAAAATACCTATTTTTACACAATATCTTGTATATATAATGAAGATATTAGATGTAAAAATTGTGGCCCCGGACAAAAACTGTGGCCCCAGGCGGGCTCAAAGTTTAACATTGAAATGATTTTAATCGTCTACTCGAGAACTACATTGCTACAGTTTAACGAAGCCGAGTACAGAACGAAACGAGTACACACGCTTTCATGCAGCGTTTCATTTGTATTGTGGCGTCATCTTTTTGCTTGGTTGACGCCATGGCTTGATAGTTTCAACTGCAGATATTCATCGAAATTTGTTAAAAATAGCTCGTTTGATGCGTAAAACTAATGTTATATTGTGGAATAAACATAAATGTCTCGAAGTATAAGATACTTGGGCTCTGGTCGAAAACGTGAAGAGAGTTCAGCAAGCCTAGCCCTCTGTCACGTTTTCTTAACCCGCCTAAATATAGCTTAATTCATATATATCAAGACAGTTACCATGTATTTTATATTAATGACCCTTAATGTGTGATGTTATATATTTATGTATTACTTAAATATGTCTGAATGTTTAAAGAATACTTAAAAGATCACCATTTCTGCCTTCGTCAAATAAAAAATAGTCAATATCTGACAAATCTGGGAAATTCGGCATACGAAAAACAACTTTGATAAGACCCCTGGAACAAACCGGGAGGTAAAAGGTTTTTTTTATTTGACCATTTGATACCTTTTAGCAATAACTTTAATATGTAGAACAGAAAAAGTAATCCCTAGGGCAGAAGTTTAAAAAAAAAATGTAAAAAATGTGCAAAATATATACATTTCAAGCAAAATCTCATAGGGTCCTATGTTAAAAATTAACAAACTTTGAGGTGACCCCTTAAACAGACGGTGTGGTAAATGTCTTATTTCGTTATCTTAAAATAATAATTATATCAGTAGAAATTCATGTTAAAAATTTCATTCAGAAATCTAGGGCAGAACAATTTAGACCAGGTCTCGTTAAAAATATCATTCAAACATCTTCAAATAGTAAAGATTCTAGATTGTGGAAGTAGTTACCCCTGGATTAATATACTTAGAACCCAAGCAAGGGTTCAAAGTTTAACGTAGAAGTATATATGAATCAAAGTACTAAAGTATATGAATTACGCACATTTTTATAATATGGATTCTCAGACTTTACCGACAAGAATTTCGAGAACACTTCTTATGAATCATGTTGTGTAATATTTAAAAAAAGAATTGCTTTGATCAAACTATGTATACCGACATATTTCATCAAAAAGTGTATGGATCCAACCAATAATGAACTCTAGTCTCGTCCAACCAGATGCTTGGCTGTATCCGTTAATCTCCGAAAAGTAAGAGATACCAGGTCACGTGATAGCTTGATGATGCGACCTCTAAATATAGACTGACTCTCTGCTTGTCGGAGATGTAAGGAGACAGCCGATGGTTGAACGAGACTATATTGAACTCTCGCGTAGGGATACATACGACTGCAAAAAACTTCTAAATTGTTCGTACTTCTTAAAATCTGACTATTTCTTAGGTATTTATAAATAAGTTTCCTTAACAAAAAAGCTTCAGCGTACATTACATCGAATTATCGATTATTTTCAAGAACTAACTCTTGTCAGCGGCAATGATTTGTGCTTATGTCCGAACACCGTTTCAGTTTCGGTTTGCCAGAGTAACTGCATAGGAGAGTTGATTAAAATCAACTCCCAAAAATGTTCAAAAATCTTCTCGATAACAAGAGTGCTTCAATTTGTCAGATTACTACGTAAGTATCCTCAAATAGTGTAGATTCTAAATTATAAAAGTTGGTACACTTAATCTAATACTGGTGCCCCAGAAGGGATTCAAAGTTTAACATAAAATAGTATATGCTACGAAATAGAATGTAACAAGGAACTGTTTTTCGGGTGAGCGATGTTGCCAATGAGCCTCTTGTTTATGATGTGAACAAGTAAATTTTAAATGTTAGATAATGCCTACAAAACTTAGTGCTTAAAGCACATGGGTGGTTTGACAAAATATATTCCTTCCGACCTGTCATGAGAAACATTCAGTATTTTAATAATTTATATCATTTAAAGTTTAAATTTCAACACTGACGTTATTAAATGCAAACCATTCTTATATTGGATAATAGGCAATTTAGATTGGTGTGGTTGAAAATGCAAATAAAGGGCCCATCACCACTAAATATTCTGTCAACAGGTTGTTATAAAGATAGGCTTTCGGTAGATTTGATCACGTGACCAACGAACTTTATATCCCGGTGAACTTTTTAAATTGCTGTTTATTACTTACAGTTCAGAACTGTTAAAATTACCGAGATTTTATGTTTACAATGAGACAAGCGATAAGCGCGTGCTATAATTATTGTGACGCACGAAAAATTCACACGAAATTGAACGTTTTCGCTATTCTATATGTTCATATAAGGAACATATTTGCAAATGTAAATATTAAAGATTACGTTTACTCAGGGGTACAAATGTTTCACTATTAGAAACGACAAACAACTAATTGTACATTGCAGTCTTACTATATATCAATGCTATTTTAATTTTTAACTTTCAAATAACTAGTTCTATGTTCTACTTTTCATGCTAGTGACCTCGGAATGTTCATTGCAAAAATGCATCAAAACTGTTTATCCAAACAAAAAAATTCTTAATCTTTAAATTAATACAATGAATTGTTGGGAAACATTGAAATATAGATATTTTTACTGGTAAGATCATAGGAAATTGGTGTCTGGTACCCTTTGAATGTTACTTTTTAGGTAGATTTATCGTAATTATGTGTTTATGGTAAATATTGTACTTTACATTATATGTGAATCTTCTATTTCAGTCTGTATAGGTCAATGAATTGCTTACATGCATAACCCCCTCTTAACATCCGTGTTGTTGAACATCCATATATCTCATTAAATGAAGCACATGGCTTTTATTTAATCCCTTGCTAAAGACACGCAAAGTTCCCCTTAATATGATGTCGTTTCGCCTGTCAATGGCAACGTAATCTCAACTTCGAGAAACATACTGTCGAACGTATATATCTTAAAGTGACAAATCATGGACATGTACACATTCAAATGGTTTTATCACAATAATAAAGGGTTACTTGCCTTTATGTAATCCTGATACTTAATATCAAGTTTGTCATTATGATGCGCAAAGATAAAAACAACATTGGTATAATCCCAACATAATAAATATAAACATTTCAGAATCTGTGGTTTTGCTGGCGTTCGGAGTTGGTTACATGCCAAGACTGACTTTAAATACACCAGTACTGTTTATTTGATTGTTTTCCAAAATACTTTACAAGACTACAAGTTTCTCGGGTGATTGATTAACTAGAAAAAGGCTTTGAGATGCCAATGCTATTCTGTACAAGTGATTTATTTGCTTGCTGTTATTCAATAATTTCGTATGGGCGTACTGATCATGATTTGAAGATAAATACACTATATGGTTACTGAATCCTTGTTTCTGTGGTAAAAAGATTTAAAAAACCTCAATTATATCACACAGTATTACATACGAGGGTCAATAAAAAAATATGAAGACTTTTGTCATAGCTATGTTACTTAACGTCATATCATCACTAAATTTGGTAGACATAATTAAGCAATAGTTTTTAACAATTTGCAAGAAAAAAAGTTAATAAACTACTCTATATCTAAGAATTATTTAGAATCTAATCCTGTAAAAATGATGTCACGGCGCACGGTCAAAATTTGTGTTATGTTATTAATAAACTATATAATGTTGAAAGTAATATCTCTGTGAATTGGGCTTAAAACCAAATAATATTGAAACCTCAAATTAAGTATAGTCATGGTATTCTATGTTCCAAATAATGACGGGATATACTGTTTTGTCGAATAGATATTAGTAACTAAAGACAGATAGTCCTCTTAAGAATAGACTAAAAACATCGACGTCGCCGGACGTCACGGCGCAACGAGAAGTACAAACAAAATGGATTTAACTCAGGAAAAAGCCGATACAAGCTGTGAAAATGCTCAATGGTGCAAAAAATAAGTAAACAATTATTTGCAGGTTTGTGTTTAACTGTAAAAAAAAAAAATTGTGGGGGTTGTGGTTATTGTATTTTGAATATGAAACAGTCCGAAAGAGAGAAGAATATCTGTAAATATTTGGTCCAAAAATAAGTAACGTCAACCGACGTTCAGGGTTATCCTTACTGTAAACTAAGAGATACACAGAAAATAAAATCTTTGAAGAACTAAATTACTATTTTCGAACAAATGTGTGTAAATAAGATGTTAAGTGGTTCAGTGCCATTTTAAATTGTAAGGAGAAAGGCACAAGAGACTAAGCGTGATATAAAGATGAGGTATATCTATAAAATGTGCGTGTTTAATCTTGACATCGTGTTTTGAACGTTACCGTGCGCTGTGGTGACAAAACGTGTTGTTTTTAAAAAGAGGTAACAAAAATACCAATTCATCAAATGGACTAAAACTTCACATATCAATAACATAAGTGTTGATGCACAGATTAATCTGTTACGTATGACTTTCATGAAAAATATATGATAGACAGCCACATTGTCTTCGTATTTTTTGATTGACCCTCGTACAACTAAATTTTACGTAAACTGATTATAAGGGCTTCTTAAATCATTATTATAATAAACGAAGAAAAAACAACTCTCATTTGACATTACTTTTTAAGTAATCACCTGCCCAAATACGTGTACGTATGTTGTTAGTTAGACCAGGAATAATGAAGTATAAAGTTGCCATCTTTGAGGTAAATAAAAGGAGTTCGTTTGTATCTTCAGTTTTTAAGAAAATAATTTTTTGTTGATATTTGTAATCAAATATCAGTGTTCAAAATTATGAAGGAAATCAGAAGTACACGTGCATTTTTGTGCCAAGTATATCGTTTTGATAATGTACTTGCTATATTACATATCTTTAGGCCACCCGAGTCACTCAGGTGACCTAATGCAATTGGTCTTCGTCCATCGTCGTGCGTTGTGCGTTGTACGTTAACAATTTTACATTTTTAACTTCGTCTTGAAAACTTTCTCTGTTGGATATTTTTTCTTTTATTTTAATTTACAAGTGTTAAATGTTAGTTAAAGAACAAAAGACGTAGAAAACATGTTTGTATGTTTTTCCATTTCTTACCGACTTGATTTATTTTTGTGTTTATAATTTACCACTTTCTAATAAAATTTCATTAATTCTATGTTATTTCTATTGTGACAATAAATAAAATATTTGGTTTTAAGTGTGATTTTGCTTGTATTGTTGTTTTATTTATGTGATATTCAAAAAATTAATTCAGGTGAAATATATAGTACGTAAAAAGCATTAACAATTAACAACCAGAATACTGATTTGAATTCATTTTAAAACGATTATAAAACAAGTTCTAGAACATAGAAAAATCTTTGGCAGGAATAGATTTAAGTAGGATGGGGCCTAAAGAAACCCACGTGTCTAAGCGGGCGACCAATGTACCTTAGCCAATACAACAACTAGCGATAACAATGATCGAACTTAGGTCACAACGTTACAAAGCACGTGTATTTGTCCATTACTTGGTCACGCTACATAAAATGACATTAATTATTTAAACTAAACAATAAAAAATTCATTTAGTATTACTATTACGACGAACAACAATATATAGTTTTACGAGTTAAGAAATGTATTTTTACATTTCTCATCAAAGGGAAAATGAATTGTAAGTGTAAAATAGAACTGTGACACTAAAATAAACAACAAAAAACAAAAGACACTTCCACGTAGCAGAGGTTACATCATCAACAAGCACAAAACACAAAGTAAAATCTTTATTCCTAGCCCAGATTCATAAATGTTTGCCATTTGCAGACCTTTCTAAATTAAATTTAAAAAAAAATAAACGAAAATAAACGGATAAACATAGATATATTCTTGAAAAAATAAATGAAAAACCAATAACATTTGTTATTATTTATATTTTTGTTATATATTTTTAAGATGTAAACTACTTTTGCAAACATGTAGCTCTGCAACAATTGAAATTTTTGATACATTGTCAAGGTATTTTATATGCGACTCCATACAACTGATTTCTTTATAACTATAATTACTTACATATAGGTGAGCGTTATAATTTATAGGCCTAACGTTAATGCTTTAGAAGCTCAATTTGATCAGCCAAAATTTGCCATCATTTGTCAAGTAATATGTATAATTTAGGACCACATTTTTGTCATCTCAAAAAGCTCAAAACATGTCTCCATATTTTTAACAAACTGGAAAAGCATTGCTTTTTTCCATAGTTTTTTTTTACCTACATTATTTGGCAGTTCTAGTGTTGTCACTTCGTATTTTAAAAAGTAATGTAGTTTGTTTTTTGCATCATTGATGTACATAATGCATAGCATTTGGAAAAAGTCTTTGCTTGTTTACCAAAGACTTAATGCTTCTCTATCTCGCTTGTAACTTGACCCCTGACGCATGAAATACTGTGGAATCATTTAAATTCATGGCGGTCAATTTTTGTGGACTGTGAAATATTTTCTTATTCGTGGGAATGTAATTTCATGGATGTGTCTGAAAGATAACTTACTCTTTGAAAATTATTTTCGTCGAGGATGTCAATTCGTGGAAGGAGGTACAAACGAATACCACAAAAAATGAGCCACCACGAATTTTAATGATTCCACAGTCTACATATTTTACCTTTTAAAAAGGAATGAATTAAAAAAAAATTATACTGGAAATAATGAAATAACTAGTCTGAATATAAACAGTTTGTAAATGTAACACTGTTTTAAACTAAATAATTACGCTGTTTTTGCACTTTAAGAGATTGCTATGTCGGTCTTTCTAACAAACAATAAAGAAGAGTATCACAATTCACTTGGTCATAACAAAAGGGAAGGAAGAGCAGTCGACATCTTTTCAGTCTCCTAATAGGAAATAGGTTCAGATGGCGGTTGTTATGATGCTAAGATTGAGTCTGTGGGTTGTTATCTGAGAAGTACTGTGTTTTATTGTTTCCTACTGGATAGAGATTGGTGACTGGATTACCAGATTGTGTAGAGTATGAAGCGTAAGACAACGCTTCATTGGGTAGCTTCAAATATACGAAAAGCATGATTCAGGAAAAATAATAATTTCAAACTAAACAAATTATGCCTTTTTAATGAAAATGACATATGAATACCAAACTTTTTGTTTTAATCCTCAATTCTATTCTTTATTAGCGTCTTTCAGAATCTGAAATTAAAAATTCATGTATATCAAAATATCAAAGTTAAATTTTGATATGATGATAATGTGTTGTATGCATGTTCGGTGTCAGCCACACGTACATAGTCGACAATGTTTCAGCCGAGACAAAAGCTACAGATTTGTCAATCTGTTCATGATGATTTGGTTGACAGCATCCCGTGATTACTTTGTGCTCCCGTAGTGCTATGACAACAATAACTGACCTTTTACCCGAAATTTACAGTACTATGAGGGTTGCTGACCAATTCACAAAAAGTTTTAAGAGGGCTATTTCTTGCCTTCATTTCTTTTTACTCTATCTAGAAGCATAATCAAAGCGAAATCAAGGTTATTTATGGCGTCATAGTTAAATCGCGCAATATTTACCGCAAACTATGAAGAGGTGGATCAAGCATCTGTACTGCGAGTTTCGCATACTACTACTCGTTATTTCAGTGTAAACTGTAATCCCTTGGATAATGAGTTTTAATCTTTTATCATAGTGATTTAAATAAGTGGCTAATAAACATTTATTTTCTGCTTCACTGTCAAATCGTTCCAACTTTGTATTGTAAGCGGTTGGTAAAGTAATGTGTAGAGGAAATTTAAGGTAAGACAAGAGAAACATCAAACAGTCCAGTCATGGTCCAGTAGTCTAACGATTCTTAAGTCCAAAGGTCCAGTAGTCCGAGGGTTTTTTAGTTCGAAGGTCCAGTTGTCGCAAGGTTCATAAGTCCAAAGGCCCAGTTGTCTGAATATTCATTAGTTCGAATGCATCACATTAAATTAGTTTGAAAAATCGTTTCGAATTATTTTAATCGTCACCAGCAAATTAAATGCAAAAAAGTGGAAAAATGATTCAACTTTAACCAGCTCACAGGGCGAAAAACCATCTTTAAGCAAGTCCTTAAAGGTGGCTTAAAGGTGACTTAAAGGAGCTTAAAGGCTATACAACCTTTAAGCCGCCTTTAAGTCACCTTTAAGCAAGTGCTTATAGGTCCTTAATGTCCAAACTTCTCACAGGGCGAAAAACCATCTTTAAGCAAGTCCTTAAAGGTGGCTTAAAGGTGACTTAAAGGAGCTTAAAGGCTATACGACCTTTAAGCCGCCTTTAAGTCACCTTTAAGCAAGTGCTTATAGGTCCTTAATGTCCAAACTTCTTTAAGCTACCTTTAAGCCACCTTTAAGCTACCTTTAAGCATCTTTAAGTGGCATTTACGCTATCTTTACACTGCCTTTACACTGTCTTTAAGTGGCCTTTAAGTCAATATTGATCAAGCTGAACAATAAAAACATATCTTAAATGCAAAAGCTCGTTTATAGAGATGGGAGGGGGTCATCCGAGTGATAATATAATTTCCAAGGAAGGGGGGGGGGTGTTCCAGGCGGTTTTAATCGTCGCTCCATTAAACACAGATCGCTATCATCAGCACCGCTCTGATGGACACAGATTGCCGTTATAAAATTCTTTATAATTTTTGGGGGGTTTCAAAATTATTGTAGGTATGAGCGCAGTCTCTGTATCTTAATATGTGCATAAAACTAAATAAAGTATGTTTGTTTCCTATTATAAATTAATCGGTGAAAAAATCTCTCTCTCTCTCTCTCTCTCTCTCTCTCTCTCTCTCTCTCAGTTTATCCGGTTATTAAACAAAATAAAGATAATTAACCAAAAATGCATGATTTAATTTGTTAATCGGTTTAAGGTTTGTATTTTTTTTTCAATTTTCATTATTTCTAACTCTAGATCTGCTAGATACATGTTAAAGATGAAAAGACTCTCAACTGCCTTTGTTATATCGGGCAGGATATTACTGCTTTGTTTGTCTAGACATAGTTTTGTTCGTTTGTGTATATCTAATTAGAGTCTATTGTTTGTCCAACTTAAGAAAACCCCTGGAACTAACACAGAATATACAAGATATACACAGCAGTTGTGTCGTGTGCCCAGGTGCATGTTTGTGTATATCTAATTAAAGTCTATTGTTTGTCCAACTTAAGAAAACCCCTGGAACTAACACAGAATATACAAGATATACACAACAGGTGTGTCGTGTGCCCAGGTGCACGTCAGGGTTTCTAAAGGCGTTGAATCTTAGTATGTACGAGTATACGATAAGTCTAGTGAATAAAAGTTAATTTACATTTGTAATTCATTTTCAAAGTATTATTTCCTAGCTCTGGGTTTCAAAGATGTTACGTCTACAAATTAACGATACATGTATGTAAGAGTAAAATCTTGAGGCTAATTAATTAATGTACCGGTGATCATAAATAGGGGTTGATTATTTAAATATATGTATAAGGGTAAATATGTCAAATATACCCGGCCTGGCACATCATACAATTGTATGTACAAGTCATTTGCAATTGCCACATGCAGTAAATACATCACCGGTAATTGGTAATTTTGTTTGTTATAGAATTGATAGTTTAAAAATCATGTACATGTACATACAATTACATGTAAATTTTTAAACATATTGGAACGGCGCCGCGATCATGAAAACCGGGAAATTGCGGGAAATTGAACAAATACCCTAATAGTATCAATGCATTTAATAAAAGAAATGATTTCATTTTCTTTCTTACATTTTTATAGCTATAAATTAGATGAACGTATATCTACTCGGTTTAAATTTATTAACTAAGAAAGCCTACTATAGTGAACCTAACGGTTTCCATTTAGGTATAATATATTTTTGTTCACTGAAGACCAAGTTCCGTATTTCATTCTAAATACATCCATGCATGTAATTTATAAATTAGATATAATTGATTGTTACAAACTGAATGGTTTGTCAAAATCTTTTCAAGTAAACACATTCAATACAGTGATTCAATATCCACTGATATATAGGATATAAAAACACTCATATATATGTAAGTTGCCGTGGCGCAGAGGAAGTGTGGTGATGCTAGTAAACTAAGGGTCCCGGGTTCAATTCTCGCCGTGGCCGGGTTTTTTTGTGTTTTTTTTTTCATTTTTCTTTCTAGAACAAAAACCGTTTTAATACCTTTTCTTTCATAAAATTAATACATTTTGTTGGAAATTAAGCACAATATTGAATAAAATTTTTTTTAATGGCTTAAAGGTGGCTTAAAGGTAGCTTAAAGGTGGCTTAAAGGTGGCTTAAAGAAGTTTGGACATTAAGGACCTATAAGTTGTCCTTAAAGGTGGCTTAAAGGTGGCTTAAAGATAGTCTTTAAGCTGCCTTTAAGCCATCTTTACGCTTTCTTTAAGCCACCTTTAAGCAATACTTATAGCTTAAAGGTAGCTTAAAGGTGGCTTAAAGATCGTCTTTAAGCTACCTTTAAACACCTTTAAGCTATCTTTAAGGAGGACTTAAAGATGGTCATTCATCCTGTGTCTTTAAGCTACCTTTAAGCCACCTTTAAGCCACCTTTAAGCATCTTTAAGTGGCATTTACGCTCTCTTTACACTGCCTTTACACTGTCTTTAAGTGGCCTTTAAGTCAATATTGATCAAGCTGAACAATAAAAACATAAATTAAATGCAAAAGTTCTTTTATAGAGATGGGAGGGGGTCATCCGAGTGATAATATAATTTCCAAGGAAGGGGGGGGGGGTGTTCCAGGCGGTTTTAATCGTCGCTCCATTAAACACAGATCGCTATCATCAGCACCGCTCTGATGGACACAGATTGCCGTTATAAAATTCTTTATAATATTTTGGGGGTTTCAAAATTATTGTAGGTATGAGCGCAGTCTCTGTATCTTAATATGTGCATAAAACTAATTAAAGTATGTTTGTTTCCTATTATAAATTAATCGGTGAAAAAAAATTCTCTCTCTCTCTCTCTCTCTCTCTCTCTCTCTCTCTCAGTTCATCCGGTCATTAAACAAAATAAAGATAATGAACCAAAAATGCATGATTTAATTTGTTAATCGGTTTAAGGTTTGTATTTTTTTTTCAATTTTCATTATTTCTAACTCTAGATCTGCTAGATACATGTTAAAGATGAAAAGACTCTCAACTGCCTTTGTTATATCGGGCAGGATATTACTGCTTTGTTTGTCTAGACATAGTTTTGTTCGTTTGTGTATATCTAATTAGAGTCTATTGTTTGTCCAACTTAAGAAAACCCCTGGAACTAACACAGAATATACAAGATATACACAGCAGTTGTGTCGTGTGCCCAGGTGCATGTTTGTGTATATCTAATTAAAGTCTATTGTTTGTCCAACTTAAGAAAACCCCTGGAACTAACACAGAATATACAAGATATACACAACAGGTGTGTCGTGTGCCCAGGTGCACGTCAGGGTTTCTAAAGGCGTTGAATCTTAGTATGTACGAGTATACGATAAGTCTAGTGAATAAAAGTTAATTCACATTTGTAATTCATTTTCAAAGTATTATTTCCTAGCTCTGGGTTTCAAAGATGTTACGTCTACAAATTAACGATACATGTATGTAAGAGCAAAATCTTGAGGCTAATTAATTAATGTACCGGTGATCATAAATAGGGGTTGATTATTTAAATATATGTATAAGGGTAAATATGTCAAATATACCCGGCCTGGCACATCATACAATTGTATGTACAAGTCATTTGCAATTGCCACATGCAGTAAATACGTCACCGGTAATTGGTAATTTTGTTTGTTATGGAATTGATAGTTTAAAAATCATGTACATGTACATACAAATACATGTAAATATTTAAACATATTGGAACGGCGCCGCGATCATGAAAACCGGGAAATTGCGGGAAATTGAACAAATACCCTAATAGTATCAATGCATTTAATAAAAGAAATGATTTCATTTTCTTTCTTACATTTTTATAGCTATAAATTAGATGAACGTATATCTACTCGGTTTAAATTTATTAACTAAGAAAGCCTACTATAGTGAACCTAACGGTTTCCATTTAGGTATAATATATTTTTGTTCACTGAAGACCAAGTTCCGTATTTCATTCTAAATACATGCATGCATGTAATTTATAAATTAGATATAATTGATTGTTACAAACTGAATGGTTTGTCAAAATCTTTTCAAGCAAACACATTCAATACAGTGATTCAATATCCACTGATATATAGGATATAAAAACGCTCATAAAAATGTAAGTTGCCGTGGCGCAGAGGATGTGTTGTGATGCTAGTAAACTAAGGGTACCGGGTTCAAATCTCGCCGTGGCCGGTTTTATTTTGTGTTTTTTTCTTCGTTTTTCTTTCTAGAACAAAAACCGTTTTAATACCTTTTCTTTCATAAAGTTAATACATTTTGTTGGAAATTAAGCACAATATTGAATTAAAATTTTTTTAATGGCTTAAAGGTGGCTTAAAGGTAGCTTAAAGGTGGCTTAAAGGTGGCTTAAAGAAGTTTGGACATTAAGGACCTATAAGTTGTCCTTAAAGGTAGCTTAAAGGTGGCTTAAAGATAGTCTTTAAGCTACCTTTAAACACCTTTAAGCTATCTTTAAGGAGGACTTAAAGATGGTCATTCATCCTGTGTGCAGTTAATATTAAACTAATTTGTTTA
>VIAA01000349.1:0-16957 GCA_015776775.1 Magallana hongkongensis
TACACATGTTAATGGCATACTTTACATGTATACATACATGCCGTTTGTTTTTTTTAATACTATTGTGTACATTGATGTTGAAAAATTCTGATTTGAAAATCTCCTTTTTACATGAACGATTCTAAAATGTGTCTGAGAGATAAAGAAATATTCTTTGTCGAAGTTCTTTTAGTTGTTGAAGATTATCATAAACAAATGTGTGGACAACAAGACCACGCACGCAGTGCTTAGACTCTCTGTGCCCCTGTAGAGATTATGATAATCTATAAATCTGTTGCGTAGATGATTCAAATATGTTTGTAACTGTTTTTGATAATCTAGTTTTCAGTGAATAATTCTATTATCAAATCATAAAATCCTGAATCTTTTATCATACTTAGGTGGTGGTCTCAATTCAATTCAATTCAATTCTTTATTCACTCAAGACCAGTTCACTGGTAATATGAGGTTCAACAGAATACATACAAATGAACTCAAAAACAGGCAAGGATCACAAGTACGATAGTAGGAATAATTTTGTTGAATAGTACGTCAAAACAGTAGGTTGTATAGGTTTGTTTTAGGAAGAGCAGAATTAATACATTTTGACAACGTTTTCAGCTTTTTTTAAACAACATTTAGAATTCATTAGCTTGTTAAATTTTATTTTATTTGGGTTTTCAAAGTATCCCTTAGACAAAAACAAAACATTTTTCTATCTTTTGCAAAATGCGTACTGAGTATATTCTCATATATTATGAAATTCATCTCTATTACAATCACACATTGTTTATTTTCTTAATTTTTGTCAATATTATTCCATCTACCTTTGTATTGGGATTCGATGGTTTTAGGTTCCAATTTTGTAAACGTAATCCGTAAATCTCTTGGTAAAAGCAACGAATACCTTTCTAAATTGAAGTTCGTTCTAAAAATTTTATAATTATAATTATACATTTTCCTATATAAGACAACCTTAATGAGTTGAGTATATCTGACGTAAATATTTTGGTCTATCACACAATTTAATCATAAGTGATCAATTTACCTTATTGTTATTGCTTTGTTTCTCCTTTAAATCCATTCATTACTTTCCAAATGAAAGCTGAATACTATGATACTAGTAAATAACAACACATTGTGTGGAATTAGCAACGACACGCTGCAGCTATTTAATATTTGGCATATTAAATGTACACACACACATAATTATGGCATAAAGTTGGATCACATGATTTATTTATTTTAATACAACAATTCTGAAAATTTAAACTTTCCGCTGTACGTGTCGTCCTAAACTGGTATTTAACACCTTAGCAATTCTTTATATAGCCTTGCTAATAAACCGGTTCTTAAGAACCAGGTGACACAAACAGGTATTCGAATGAAAACCTTATATATCCGGATAATTAATTCATTATTATACCAAGTAGAAATTGATTTCTGTCTAATTCGTCCCTCAAACGAAAGAAATCATATTTCTCCTTTAAATCCATTCATTATTTTCCAAATGAAAGCTGAATACTATGATACTAGTAAATAACAACACATTGTGTGGAATTAGCAACGACACGCTGCAGCTATGTAAATATAAAGAACGGGGAACTAATGCTACTATTAATATAGGATATAATAACGTAATCCAACTTCATATATATTCAGAAAAATCAATACAAAAAGATACAATATAATCAATAAACAACATGATTACAACTATTATAAACCAAGTTCTTTGGAAACACTTAAACGTTCACTAAGCGGATCCTGGACATATCCATCCTTAGCAGATTCCGAACGCCAACGTCCATGTCTCTTGAATATCCTGTCCGGAATTCCCCTCACTGCCGACGCAGTCGCTCTACCTGACCGCAAACTGTGAAGTCCATAAACTTTGATATTATCTACAATTCCTGTAAATGCTTCGATGAATAATTCACGAACCCTGGTGCAAGACAGAGGCTTTTCACGATTACGCAACCGGTGACCACTTCCCGATTTCGAAATAGCACAAAATACATATTCCTCTGAATCGTCTTGAATCCCAGCTAAACGAGGATACAATTCAAAATTAGAAACAGGACACATATATGAAAATGTTCTTGCTATAACAACTCTTGTACCGTCTCTGTAGATATCAGTCTTACTAGACTCGATGAATATTTCAATATGATCAGGTAAAAATTGAATATCAGATCTCTTGATATTTATGAGTTCGCTGCTACGTAAAAATTCAGCGATTGCCAACAAGACCATACAAATGATTCTTTGATTATAAAAATTATTACATTAAAACAGTTTCAAATACATACAACGTAAATTTTCAACAGTTATTGGTTCTTTCTTTTGAACAGGTTTTGCCACTATACGTTTCCCACCTTCCATAATTTTTTTAACAAACTGATTGTCAGTCGGAGAATTGAATCCCACAAGATCATGAGCCCATTTGATTCCATAGAATGCGTCAACAATAGGGGATGGAGAGTTTGCCCGTTGAACCAAGCATGCTAAATAAATAGATACATGTAAAGGTTTTGAAGGAAATAATTCACTTTCCTCGATTCCTTGTTCTTTTGCCCACTTCTAAAATCTCAGGAAACTGTTACAATATTTGTTTATAGTTGAATCCGCTCGTGACGCTTGCATAATCCCAGGAAGTGCATACACCTTTTCACGCAACTTTGAAGGCAACTGAATCAAATCTCTTTCAAATACCTGAAAAAACAAATTTGTAAAGGAACACCAATAAATATTTTTATTTTTTTTTTTTTGCTTTGAAATTATCTACCGGATATGTATAAAAATACATATATTTATATCTACAAATCAGCTTAATTAAGATATTCAACACATTTTCTTCAGAAATGAAAATATCAGTTTGATAAAAAACCAAACTTGCCAAATGGCAAACCACAAATGTGGTGAAAGAAACTTCAGTAAAATCCATAGTGATAAAATATTTATCTCTATTACAACATAGCGCAAATTGCCTGATATTTCTAATACAAGTTTATGGGAAATAATTCCCAATTAATCAATAAATTTGTTTATTTTGAAGAATTTAAAACTGTCGAAAAACAATTTTGAAATCAAACTCTGAAATCAAAAACAAATGCAAGCATTCTAAACTTTAAATCTTCTTTACCAAAAATACCAGATCCGAATTTACCACGTGTGTAAAACTCCTTTGCTACTGGAAGATCCTTCCAATCTACAATATGTGACCTGTAAACTTCAGAAATTAAAATTGGCCAAAAGGCTGATGATTCCCATAGCGGAATTACTAATGTTCCATATCCTTTGCATTCGTTCAAATTCTCCAAAATTCTTGGAATAAGATAAAATGGCGCTAGGATCCATGCATTCCAACCTGTCCAATTAATAGTAAATGCATACTGCATACGTAAAAGGATTCCAATACCTGGAACAAAATTTATCTACCTTTGCATTGTAATCACAAGCAAATAAATCAATATCATACGGACCCCATTCCCGTGATAGGTCATCAAAAACAGTTTTCACGATACCCCAATCATCAAAGTCGACAATTCTGCTCAAATAATCTGCTTGCTCATTGAGTTCTCTTGGTATCCATTCAATTTCAATACCAATCTTATATTCTAAACAAATTTGAAAAATGTTCATTGCAAGATCTTGTAAGTTATTTTTCATACTCCCTTTTTGAACAATGGAAACAACATTTGCGTTGTCTGTAAACCATTTTATATTCTCACCTTTGAGAAATTGTACAAATGACCGAAGAACTCTATCCACCGCGGCCAATTCTCTCCATGTGGAACTCATAATTCTCTCAGATTCTTCCCATAAACCATGAGAAACATTTTTACCTGTCCGTACGCAATAACCGCCATAACCAGTATCACTTGCATCTGTGTACACTACCAGATTAGAACTTGGTTTAACTTTCATTTCCCTTTTATTCAACATATCTTAAGACGATTTCCAGAAACTTATCTGTTTTTTACTTTCCTCAGAAATTAAAGTCATGCTATTCCATGTTGGAGCAGACACAATGTCAATACTAAGACATTTGGTCATTAACTGAGCTACACTTCCGATAACAACAGACATAGATATGATTTGTCCAACTAAACTTGCTAGTCGTCTTACCTTTATTCTGCAATTCTGGTTCATAAAATGCTCAATTTTGAAATTGTTTTTTGAATCTTTTGAGGAATGTAAATTTTCCCCATATTACAATCCAAAACAACACCAAGATACTCGATAACTTTACAAGGGATCCACATGGACTTTTCCACTTTAGGCACAAAACCTGAACAAACTAAATCATACTGTACCTCTTTGGATATTTTGCATGCTTCGTCATACTTACTATGGCAGCTAAACCCATCATCTAAATACATAAGTACAGTTTAACCTTCTCTACGCCATTTCTTAACTAAGGGTCGTGTGAGTTTAGTAAAAATATATGCCGCAGATGTGAGACCAAATGGCAAAACATTAAAACAGAAATATCGATCTTGAACACCAAATTTCCATGAAAATCCTAAATATTTTCTATGGTCAGGAAAAATATCTATATGGTGATATGCACTTGTGATGTCAAATTTAAAACACCAACTATTTTTATTTGTATACATAAGAGCAGTTCTTATATCGTCATATTTCACAGACTGTTTCCATCCATGCTTATTAACTTCCCTTAAATCTAATATAAGCCTTCTTTTCCCACTGGAGTTCACTGAAACAGAAAGAGGATTAGTAACCAAAAACTCTGTATTTTGTTCGGATATCAAACCGTTTTCTAATAGCTCCATTATTGCTCCCTGCACGAAAACATCTTCCTGTAAAGCAGATTTATTATTATGCGAAAAGCTCTGCTGTGGTAAAGAATAAAAAGGTATTTTATAACCATCCTGAATAGTATCTATGATATAATGACAAGCATCAATGCATTCCCAAAATTCAATATTTGATTTTAATCGCCCTCTAACAGAGACTTTGCCACCTTCTTTATACTCATAGCATTCGTTAAACTCATCAACACAACTTTTTCCATCATAATACTTATCTTTTATCAAAGATGATTCTTTAGACTGTTTAGCCTCTCTATTTAGCGGACATAAGCTCTGGGCATTCTTTTCTTTGGTGATTGGGTTTTCCGCAGTGGAAACAGCCAATGGGAAATCTGGATGCAGCTGGCATGATGGGTAAGCCAAAGGGCGTTGGGCCACGAAAAGGCTGTCTAGCTGGAAAAGGAAAATAAGGAGCACTGCTCCTAACATTAGAATTGCTACTCTTAGATTTCAGTTTTTCTTTTTGCTTCTCCTTTTCTTTCTTTTCTTTCATGGCTTTATTTTCCGCTTTAAACATTCGTTTTCGTCATCCGAATCATTAGCCAAAGGATTGGTTACATAATTTTTCACTGTACTCCACCCACAAGGTGATGCATCAGCCATTTTGATAAGTTTGTTACGCTTATTACAAAGTTCAACTGATTCATGAATAAGTTCCTTGCAATTATCATATTAATTGTTATTCAAGGCCCACGAAGCCTGCGTCAACGTATCAATAATCTTCTCGTTATGTTCAAATTGATCTTTGTTACCTGGATGTTTCCAGACTATCGCTTGTTCTGACTTTAACTTCTTCACTTCAGACGATACGGAGGAAGTTGCTCCCTGTAATTCTCTTTTAAAATTATCAAGTTGCATTGCCATAGTATTCTCCATGTCCATTTTCTGTTCATTCATTTTGTTGAGAATGGCTTGTAGCATGTCTGCCTGAGCCCCGCCCGACATCTCCTCGTTCTGCATGCCGAATTTAAACTTTCCGCTGTTCGTGTCGTCCTAAACTGGTATTTAACACCTGAGCAATTCTTTATATAGCCTTGCTAATAAACCGGTTCTTAAGACAGGTATTCGAATGAAAACCTTATATATCCGGATAATTAATTCATTATTATACCAAGTAGAAATTGATTTCTGTCTAATTCGTCCCTCAAACGAAAGAAATCATTTCTTTTTCCCTTTTATTAAGGTCTTCCGTTTCCAACGGAAGACCTTATTGTTATTGCTTTGTTACTTTTTCCCCCTTTTTAGCTCACCTGAGCCAAAGGCTCAAGTGAGCTTTTCTGATCACAATTTGTCCGTTGTCTGTCGTTGTCGTCGTTGTCGTTGTCGTCGTTGTCGTTGTTAACTTTTCACATTTTCATCTTCTTCTCAAGAACCACTGGACAGATTTCAACCAAATTTGGCACAAAGCACCACTAGGTGAAGGGGTTTCAAGTTTGTTCAAATGAAGTGCCACGCCCTTTTTAAAGGGGAGATAATTGAGAATTATTAAAAATTTGTTGGTATTTTTCAAAAATCTTCTTCTCAAAAACTATTCAGCCGGAAAAGCTTAAACTTGTGTGGAGGCATCCTCAGGGAGTGTAGATTCACGTTTGTTCAAATCATGGTCCCCGGGGGTAGGGAGGGGCCACAAGAGGGGGATCAAGTTTTACATAGGAATATATAGAGAAAATCTTTAAAAATCTTCTTCTCAAAAACTATCAGGTCAGAAAAGCTCAAATTAAAATGGAAGCATGCTCAGGAAATGCAGATTTAAGTTTGTTCAAATCATGGTCCCCGGGGGTAGGATGGGGCCACAATTGGGGGATCAAGTTTTACATAGGAATATAAAGAGAAAATCTTTAAAAATCTTCTTCTCAAAAACTATTAGGCCAGAAAAGCTCAAATTTAAATGGAAGCATCCTCAGGAAGTGTAGATTCAAAATTGTTCAAATCATGGTCCCCGGGGGTAGGGTAGGGCCATAATTGGGGGATCAAGTTTTACATAGGAATGTAAAGAGAAAATCTTTAAAAATCTTCTTCTCAAAAACTACTAGGCCAGGAAAGTTCAACTTTGAGTGGAAGCATTCGCAGGTAGTGTAGATTCAAGTTTGTTTAAATCATGGTCCCCGGAGGTAGGGTGGGGCCACAATAGGGGGATCATGTTTTAAATAGGAATATATAGAGAAAATCTTTAAAAATCCTCTTCTCAAAAACCATTTGGCCAGAAAAGCTCAAATTAAAATGGAAGCATCCTCAGGTAGTGTAGATTTAAGTCTGTTCAAATCATGATCCCCAGGGGTAGGTTGGGGCCACAATTGGGGGATCAGGTTTTACATAGGAATATATATAGAGAAAATCTTTAAAAATCTTATTCTCAAAATCTATTAAGCCAGATAAGCTCAAAATAAAATGGAAGCATCCTCAGATAGTGTAGATTCACGTTTCTTCAAATCATAGTCCCCGGGGGTAGGGTGGGGCCACAATTGGGGGATCAATTTTTACATAAGAATATATAGAGAAAATCTTTCAAAAATTTCTTTTAATAACTATTTGGCCAAGAAATCTCAAATTTGTGTGTAACCATCCTCAGATAATGTAGATTCAAGTTTGTTCAAATCATGGTCCCTGGGGGTAGGGCGGGGCCACAATGGGGGATACATTTTTATATATAGAGAAAATCTTTAAAAGTCTTCTTCTCAAAAGTATAAGGCCAGGAAAGCCCAAATTTGAGTGGAGGCATCCCCAGATCATATAGATTCAAGTTTGTTTAAATAATAGTCCAGGGGTAGGATGAGGCCACAATGGGGATGAAATTTTACTTAGGAATATATAGAGAAAATCTTTCAAAATCTTCTTTTTAAAGACTATTTGACCAGAAAAGCTTAAACTTGTGTAGAGGCATCCTCGGGTAGTGTAAATTCAAGTTTGCAAAATCACTAGTGGTAGGGTGGGACCGTGATGGCGGTTTGAATTTTTACATAGGAATATATAGAGAAAATCTTTAAAAATATTCTGGGAAAGTTTTTGGTCCAAAACTCAGTACTTAGTGTGAAAGCACAGGTTATGAGATTAAAGGTAGATTTAAGTTTAATGAAACCATGATTCCCTAGAGAATAGTGGGGCCACGGAATGGGGGGGGGGGGGTATATAGGAATAGAGAAAAATCTTCTTACAGGTACAACAACAAAAGGGGCTTGGTATTTACCAAAAAATAAGAGGTAGATAAAAATTGGCAGATTTTCAATTTTTTTTTTAGCAAGATCTACTGTACTCAGTTGTCAAGATATTTTGATACTGTAATGCTAATTTGATCAGAATTAAGGCAATTGTTGCTCAGGTGAGCGATGTGGCCCCTGGGCCTCTTGTTTTTTTCCTTACGGTTTTTTGTACAAGCGAGTTTTTGAAAACGACTTGACCGATTTTCGTGAAATTTCAGATCTTGTAGATATTGATAAAAACCTTATATATAATTTTTTATTTTAATGATGTCACTTCCGTTCGGGAGATATTTACGTTTTAGTGATTTTAAGAGGGTCATTTTGTTCTGCTATCTCCTCCTAAACGAAAAAAGATATTGAATATGAATTTTCAGGGATTGTAGACAAAGTTGTGGTTGTCTGGCTTAAAAGGCGTCGAAGCTCGCCTGGACCCGAAAATCGAGTTTATTAAAACGACGGCATTTTTAATGGTTTTAGCTCACCGAGCTGAAAGCTTAAGTGAGCTATTGTGATCACATTTTGTCTGTCATCCGTCTCTCTATTTGTCTGTCCGTCTGTCCGTCTGTCTGTAAACTTTTGACATTTTCGACATCTTCTCAAGAACCACTGGGCCAATTTTAACCAAACTTGACACAAAGCATCCTTAGCCTAAGGGGATTCAAAGTTGTGAAAATTAAGGACCACGCCCTTTTGCAAAGGGAGATAATTAGTAATAAATGAAAATTTTTGAGAAATTTTCAAAAATCTTCTTCTCATGAACCATAAGACCAGGAAAGCTGAAACTTGTGTGAAAGCATCCTCAGGTAGTGTAGATTCAAATTTGTGAAAATCATGACTCCCGGGGGTAGAGTGGGGCCACAATGGGGGGGGGGGGTCGAAGTTTAACATAGGAATATATAGAGTAAATCTTTAAAAATCTTCTTCTCAGAAACTAATCAGCCAGGAAAGCTGAAACTTGTGTGGAAGCATTCTCAGGTAGTGTAAATTCAAAGTTGTGAAAATCATGACCCCCGGGGGTAGGGTGGGGCCACAATGGGGGTCGAAGTTTAACACATGAATATATAGAGTAAATCTTTAAAAATCTTCTTCTCAGAAACTAATTAGCCAGGAAAGCTGAAACTTGTGTGGAAGCATTCTCAGGTAGTGTAAATTCAAAGTTGTGAAAATCATGACCCCTTGGGGTAGGGTGGGGCCACAATGGGGGGTCGAACTTTTACATAGGAATATACAGAGTAAATCTTTAAAAATCTTCTTCTTATGAACCATAAGACCAGGAAAGCTGAAACTTGTGTGGAAGCATCCTCAGGTAGTGTAGATACAATGTTGTGAAAATCATGACCCCCGGGGGTAGGATGGAGCCACAATGAGGGGGGTCAAACTTTTACATAACTCTTTCAGAAAAACAAAAACACATCTATGTGAACAGGCACAGAAGGCTATGTATTGGGTCATCAGGAAAATAAGGCAATTTAATTTACCTGTCGATTGTCAGTTAGACCTTTTTGATAAAGTAGTAACGCCGGTATTATTATATGGATGTGAAGTATGGGGCTTTGAAAACATAGAAATTATAGAACGTATTCATTTGAAATTTATTTTTGAAACATATACTGAATTTAACAAGCTGTACCCCATCATTCATGGTTTATGGAGAAACCGGAAGGTTTTCATCATCTGTTAATATGTATACTAGAATGGTTTCATACTGGGCAAAATTGTTCACCGGGCCAGAAAATAAAATTGTTCATATACTTTACAAATACTTATTGAGTCAATGTAATAGTGACTTTTCTTAAAACCCATGGATTGATTGTATACATTCTATTTTTGATAAGTGTGGTTTTTCAAACATTTGGAATGAACAATGTACTGTAAATGTTAATTGGATTACAAATGCTGTCAAGCAAAGGCTTAAAGACCAGTTTGTGCAGAAATGATCGGCTGATATTGCATATTCTTCAAAAGGTCATATATATAAAACTTTCAAATTTACTTTTGGATATGAAAAATATTTGAGTATACTACCATCAAAACTTCGGAAAATACTTGTTAAATTCCGTACGTCGAATCACCGACTTCCTGTAGAAACTGGTAGATGGTTAGGCATTCCTCTAAATGAAAGATGTTGCACCTTATGTAATAACAATCAAATAGCTGATGAAATGCACTTTATATTAGAATGTAATGCTCTTTCATGTAGTAGACAAAAATACTTGGAACCTAGATTTTGTAAAAGACCAAACACTTTTAAATTTTGTGAATAATTGTCTACTTTAAAACTTAAAAAACTTTGTTTATTTATAAATGAAATTTTTGAATCAGTCTGTCCTCCTTGAAAATTTGTACTTTTTTCTCATATTTTTTGTTCTCTAATTTGTACTGTACATGTACCTCTGACTCTATACCTACATTTGTAAATATTTATATATATATATGTACCTCATGTACCGTCATGTTGACGGTTTGAGTGAAATAAATTGAATTGAATTGAATTGAATTAGTTATATAGTTAATCACAACAATATCATAAAAGGTTGGAGAGGGTACGTTTACTTGGACATTTTTCCTCGATTTCTTTTTAAAAATCGATTTTAATTCATATTACCTTAATCTACAAGACAGAACATACGCGATTCTTTGAAACGACCTCTCTGCATATACACGAAGGACGCATAACTATTCCTTACAAAGAAAATGAAAAAAAAACTCTTGCACACGACATATTATTTCTTATTATCAACATAATTTCGTGCGCATCGCAGCTTTAAAAAATTGCAAATACAACATAAAATAAATTATGGAAAGAAAAATACTTAAATTTGATCATATATTTGATTTTCAAGAAAAATTTACAGTTCGTTAATTTTTCTTTCTTGCTTTTCAATGAGCGTACGTTTCTGGTATAACAATTAAAGATTGACTTGAACATATTTTATTGTATTTTAATAGATACAAAAGGTTCAGATACACGTTTTGGCAACCAACGAGGCCTTCACCATTAAAACAAAAATAAGTTGTACAAAAAACTTACAAATGTTTGTCAGAATAAATTTGTGAATAATTAGAATTATAAGACTAGACACAATCTCGTTGCGAGCAACGAGGAGGTCTTCCGTGCGATTTTTTGAAGGTTATATGACCTTGACTTGAAGTGCTATGGAAGAAAGACTTCAGAGCCCTTTTAGCCCCGATAAAATAAAAAGATAGGTCATTTGATATTAAACATATTTAGTTCATAAGTGTTTAGAAATTCTTTGCCGTTTTTTTAGGTATCAGGGATATGACGTTTTAGGGGCCGACCCCAATCTCCTTATTGGGGCCAGATAACGAAACTTTATGATTGAATATTGTTTAAAACATCATTCTAAGCATCTTTTATTCTATATTGCTTTTTAAATATAGGCCCTTTTTGAGATATATTCGATCGAAATTTTGGACTTTTGGCCCCTTAAAACCCCTAATTACGTAATGCATAATAACATTTTTATAATGTATAGTTTTATTAGTGAAAGATGAACATTTTTGCTTCTTAAACATATTACAAAACATTTCTCAGTAAAGTGCTATAGAAGAGAAACTTTAGAGCCCTTTTGGCCCCTAAATTGAAGGGCCAGCCCCTTTTTCTTGGCATCATACGAAAGTTCTTTTGATATTAAACATATTTTGTTCAACAAGTGTTTAGAAATTCTTTGCCGTTTAAGAGCTATCTGGGATAGGACATTTTAGGGGCCGACCCCTAATCTCCTTATTGGGGCCAGATAACGAAACTTTTATGATTGAATATTGTTTAAAACATCATTCTAAGCATCTTTTATTCTATGTTGCTTTTCAAAATATTTGTCCTTTTTGAGATATATTCGATCAAAATTTTGGATTTTGGCCCCTTAAAACCCCTAATTACGTAATGCATAATAAAAAATTTATAATGTATAGTTTTATAAGTAAATGATGAACATTTTTGCTTCTTAAACATATTACAAAATATTTCTCAGTAAAGTGCTATGGGAGAAAGACTTTAGAGCCCTTTGGCCCCTTATTTAAGGGACCAGCCCTTTTTTCTTGTTATCAAACGGAAGATTTTGTAAATATAAATTTTATTTGCTCAATATGTTATGGTAAAATATTTTCAGGAAAGGAGATAAAGAACGACAAGAGGCCCATGGGCCACATCGCTCACCTGATTTTCACAACTACCTGAGAATGCTTCCACACAAGTTTCAGCTTTCCTGGCTAATTAGTTTCTGAGAAGAAGATTTTTAAAGATTTACTCTATATATTCCTATGTCAAACTCTTTCACATTTTCAATTATTTCATTTCTAAAGTAAAATTCCCTTTTTAACATTGGACCTTTAGAAAATACCATTATTTTTGTCTTATTTATATTAACCGTTAACTTCCATTGCTCACAGTATAAATGAAACTCGTTCAGAGCATTTTGTAAATCATCAGGCGTTACAGCAAGAATTACAGTGTCGTCAGCATAAAAAAGAATACATAGTTTAAAATACATAAACAGTTCATCCTCTATAGTTTGGTAACACTACATGTATGTAACCCAATTATGTTTTTATTAATTAAGAACTTTTCTAAGTCATTAATATATAACGAAAATAAAAATGGCGACAAATTTTCACCATGGCGTACTCCAACATTACAGCTGAAAAATTCGGAAGATAAGCCATTCATACTGATTTTTGACTTAACTTCCATGTACATGATTTTGATATAATTAAAACATTTCCCATTTATTCCATTTTTGACTAACTTGCTCCAAAGACCATTTCTCCAGACAGTGTCGAATGTCTGTCTAAAAACAACAAAAGCACAAAAAAGTTTTTTCTTCTTTGACATAATAGTATGGGATAATAACTGTAGTGTTATAATATGGTCTAGAGTTGAATAATTTTTTCTAAAACCTGCCTGGCTTTCGCTGATAACGTCAATCTCTGATGCATATATCTCTAATCTATTGCTTAATATACAAGTAAAAAGTTTTCCAAGGCAACTTAATAATGTTATCGGCCTATAGTTCTCAGGATGTGTTGGGTCGCCTTTGTTTTTATATATGGGTTTCACAATACCTACAAGCCTTTCATCTGGAATTAAACCATTGTCAAAAATAATATTAAACAACTTGTTATATAAAGGTAGAAATAAAGAAACTGTTGCCGAAATGTGTTCATTAAGCACCTCATCATACCCAGCGGCTTTATTATTTTTGAGTTTCTTTACAGCTTCTAATATTTCTTCATCTCCTATGGTACTGTTAAGAATAGCATCAGACATTTCGATTTCAGCATTCGATAAAAAACCACTGTATTCTATATTGGGTTCATCGTCATTTTCACAACCATTAATACCTCTTAAGTAATCAAACATATTATTAATATCAACAGCACTCTTATTCGATGATTTTGATGAATTTAAGATTTTCCAATATTCCTTGGAGTTTGTAGAGCGCAAGTTCTTAAGTTTTCTAGTTAAATCCGTTTTATAACCTTTGATGCATTTATCTATTGTGTGCTTGTATTTTTTACTCATTTCTTTAAGGTTGTCTTTGTTTTCAGATGACTGACATTTTTTATGAATACGTTTAGCCAAATGAAAGTTCTTCCTTGCTGCTCTACATTCTCCATTGAACCATGGTTTCTTGTTCATTGTATTTGTATTATCCGACGAAAAGTTTTCATTATATTTTAAACCAAATGTTATTCTAGCTGCTCTAGAAAAAACATCACATAATTCCCTTGTAATATTGGTAATATGGCCTTGGCTAATGTTCTCGCCAAGCATTGACAATTCGTGTAATTTGTTATCAAAAGATATTACAGCTGATCTATCGATATTGTTACAAAAGTCGTCCGCTTTACCTGGACACCATAATTTCACACATGAGTGATTTTCACCTATACAACTGTGGGTTGGTTCCCTATTACAATATGAAAAAAAGATAACGATATAGGATTGTGTACATCTGAATAAAAATTGCAAAAATCAATGACATCAAAGTTCTGTTAAATTCTAAATACATTCGTAGAAGCTAGAACGTAGTCCACAGTACTACTGTTTTTACAAGTTGTCCCGCCTATATTTTTATCACTGCCAAATCGGCTATTAACAATGTAGATTTCATTATTTTTACAAAATTCAATTAACTTATATCCATAATTATTCACAATGGTATCTTCAACAATTCTCTTAAGTGGTATATTATAGCTTTCAAAGACCAATGCCCGTTCAACAATATGGGGTTGAAAAATATCTGTACATCCATTTAGATGCGCTAAAAAATCATCATAAATAAAGAAATAATTCAAATGTCCAACTCTTGCATTAAAGTCACCCATAAGACAAAAACATTGAGATTCATTTGTAAAATTAATTAACTCTTGTTCTATTTCTATAAAACAGTCGGGTGATGCGTATCTACTACCTTCAGGCGGTATATAAACAACGCCGCATAATAAGTCGTCAGTGGAGTTTAGTAACATTTTGTCTAATTTAAACCAAAACACATATTTACAGTCTGTGTTTATTATTTTAATATACTTAACAATGTTATCCCTGACCGCTAAGATGATTCCACCAGAGCAGGTATTTGTAAGTTTACGTCTGTTTTTCATGAATGTTACATATCCTGGTATTTGAATATTATCACAGTCGTCGGTTTTGGTTTCAGTGAGACCTAGTACATCATAATTCGTAATAAAGTCTGTAAATTCTTGAATTTTTACACCACATACATATAAGGAAAGAAACTTAAGATCACTCGTCGCAGCCCGTTCTCCCGTGGGTCCCTATCTACCAGAAGGAGTTGATCCTTGGCGTTGTCTTTTGTTTGGCTGTCGGTCACTTCGGGGTGTCTGTTGACTCGCATGGCTTGGTCCAGTCTGTCGCGTAGATGCAATTTGACGGGCGGATTCCATAGCTGGAGTGTAAATCTCTCCCTCAATGTACAGGACATCGCGGAACAGCTTTGCGCGTTTATTCTCTTTCTTGGCCTGACGCATGACCGGGTAGAGTTTTTTTCTCCTCTCTTCAATTTCCGGGGGATATTGTTCATTCACCCAGACATTTGATCCTTTCAGCTTCTGTGCCGCATGTGTTCGGATGAACTCCCTATCCTTGTAATATGTAAATCTGGCCACAATGTTTTTCCGGGTGTTCACTAAATTCGTTTCCATTTGCCCATTCTGTGAACACGTTCAAAAGAGATTTCGTACTCGAGCTTGTATTTTTTCTGGAGGAAATCCTGTAGCAGGGCCTCGGTGTCTTCCCCTCTTTGTTCCGGGATTCCTGAGAACACGAGGTTATCCCTCATGGTCCGCGCCTTGAGATCCGTCACTGAATTTGTAGCTTTTCATTAGCGTCTTCCATTCTTTTCATTTTATCAGCCATCATATTTTCGGAAAGTTTTTGTTCTTGTCTGTACTGTTCTAAGCTTTTCCTGTTGTTATTTATTACGGTTCTATTTGCTTCTGCCGTTTCTTTAACTGAATCGAACACTTCTCCTAAGGAGCTCACATTGGATTCTAGGTTTTTGAATTCGGATTTCACACTTTTCACATCATCATCTAGCTTCTTTGCGCGGGATTCCATTGCGTCAATAGAGCCCCGAATTTCTCTTAAAGACAAAATTTCTCCCTCAATCGTGTTCAAACGATTTTCTAGATTATCGTTTTTTAATTCAATGCTCGAAAGTTTTGTGTTCATTTGGAGTAGGAGGGTATGTATAGATTCCAAAGTCACATCACCCTGACTATTTACTGTTGGCTGACCATATATGATTGAGTGACTTTCCTCAAGAAGTCTTGACGTGTTCATTTCAGACATTGTTCAGTTATAGTAATTCACTTTAATGCTAAATAGACATGAGTCTACATAAGTCTACATAAGTTTCGGGACACATGTTTCGAGACCACGGATCTCTGCACTACTACACTATTCAATACGGCACAAACAAGACGTGGGGTGAGTTGATCTCACGGACACACACACAAATAGATATATGTACTTGTGTAGAAAGTTTTTGATAGCATAGTTAGTTCTTACAGTTATAATATAAATTCAATAGTTTCAACTGAGTTGGGTCCTCGTTCACAAGACATATGCATATGCAGAGTTACAGTTCTCTTATAGCTGTTTAAGACTTGTTTTTTAAAGTTTTTTTTTTAAGTTTTCACCGGAGCCCAAAACAACAACGACCTACCGGCTCGATGACCTCTGACCTCCCCTTGATATGGATTCATTTGTTTGTACAAAAAACAATTTGTAAACATTGTTACCTTTCTAGCTATAAAATATATTTGTTTCCTTTTGTTCTAATTTATATCTTACAATTAAAGAAACTGGTTACTCTTTATATTCATTTTTCATTTTATGTCTAAATAAATTTAAAAAATCCGATTTAGATCTTAGCTTACCTGAGCTGAAAGCTGATTTAATTATGATGGCTATTGTTGCTGATCAGGTAGGTGGTTTGCCCTATGGACCTATTGTTAAGAATTGGTGTATCGTAGAGATTGTTCAAGCAAAATCACGCTTGAAACACACACACACACTCCACGACCTCTGGAACCCATTCTTATAGCAGTGAGCGGCCACTGCGCTAACCACTGGGCCATCTAGGCAAGACAAAAATCTTGCTTTCGATGACGAAGGGAAACTAGCGCGCTGGTCGCTCACTACACGGTCGTTTGAGATACGGGGTGGAATGTAGTTAAACGACAATTTGAGAGGATCGGGACGATACACATTGCATAGATATAAATTATACATATAATAAGCACAAACATTTGATTTTCAATAACTCTCCAATTGACATATACCTGCCCTATGATCCTCTCAAATTGTCGTTTAAATTAACTACATTCCATATATATATATATATATATATATATATATATATATATATATATATATATATATATATATATATATATATA
>VIAA01000350.1:0-16955 GCA_015776775.1 Magallana hongkongensis
GGTGTGCTTCTGGCAAGTTATATCTTATATTGTCCGTTAATTCGCAATTGTCAGCTATTATAATTAGTACTCTTTTTGAAGAAATAAATCCCATTTAAATACAATATAGAATGGTTTTAATTGAATGTCGGCAATTTTTCTTCCTCCAAATAAGAGTTAGTCACATAAAAAAAAATCAAGTGTTCGCAATGTCTTTTAAGTTCTCAGTATGTCACATTGTATATCAAACATTGACTTTCCATCTTTGTAAATGAACATTCCTTAAAAATAAAGCCTGTCGTAATGTTTCTTTTCGTAGTGAAAGTACGAGTTCATAATAAACAGAACCACTATCGGTTTTCAACAGAAAATAGATCAAATGTATGAAAAACTGGTTTTTAGAATATAACGCAAGTCAGTCATAATATTAATATCATGTCCTACAACCCCATTTTTTATAGACTGTAGTATGCTGCACCCGTACAATATTTATAATGAACGTTTGTATAATACACATACAAGTTAAATACTGCAAAATGATGACAGGTATACCTGTTCGAATACAACACGCGCTGTCAAGAAACATGTGTGGTTGTTCTCAAACCAGTGATCATTCAAATCTAGTTTCTGTAGAATCTGTATTACATGAATATTATTCTTTCTGCCTTTGAAAGCAAAACGTATTTGGTATCCCGTTCATGTAAAATTTTGTATTATATCTTCAATTCATTGTGAAAAATAAATTGCCTATAAAACGTTTTTAAAGATAATTTTTGAAGATATTGTAGAGGTTATTCTATCAGATTCTTCAATAGCATTAAAAGAGGGGAATCATCTGTAAGTAACCTGATTTGATTTTCAGTTATATTATTGATACATACCAAAAATGGACATAATACAGATCATTGGAGAACACCTGCAATAATACTTTTTTGAGGTGAGCGAGTATCCTTCTAATAAAATATTTTGCTCACCATAAATAAGACTTTTATCAATCCAGCCAAAATAATGTATTTGTATATGGAGGGTAATCGTGTTCAAAAATCCAGACATGTAAACTTGTAAATCCGAATATACAATCGTGTTGATGTGTGAGCCTGAGTATGAATATGTGTAATTCTGATCGTGTAACCTATAAAACTCGGGCATAAACACGTGTAAGATTTGACTCAGTTCCTTCGCATGATGCACATTTTGCAACCTTATTGTTTACATTAGTCAATTAAACCTTCAACGTTGCACACTTTCAATCCGTAGTTTCTGCATTTGTAACTTCAGGTTCGGCAATAGCACATCTGACATGATACAAATTGACAAATGTAAAGTCTACAAGTTTGTCGAATTTTGACATGACCTTATATGGAAACAGTGACGTCACTGATAGAAAAAGGCTTGCTGCAGGTAAAGGCATGCCGTAATCGCCGGAATAGGGACGGAATAAATAAAAAAAATATATTAGGTAGGCCTATAATCAAATTTTCTCTGGATAACAACATTTCATAGAGTATTATTTTTCGGAAAATTAAATTATGAGATTGGTGTACATTTTATCAAGAGAATGTATAAAAGATGCGAGTAAAGAATTCGATCGGCTTCAGATATCCGATTAGACCTGAAAAAAATTACATTTAATGACTTTGTTTGAATACACGTGTATAAAGATATAAACGCATTTTTATTCATAGGCGTCGGAACCGGGAGGGGGGCTGGGGGGGGGGGGCTTAGCCCCCCCCCCCCCCACTTTTTTGCCAAGTTAGACCTAACCATTAGGAACATAGCAACAGGGAGGATTCACCCCCCATACTTTTTCCTCGCAACAAACAAAATTGTTCCTTAAAAGACCTAAAATTAGAGTCATAGTAGACCACTAGAACCCCCCCCCCCCCAACCACCACGGATTAGGAATTTCATGATTTGGGGGGGGGGGGGGGATTGGGCAGGTAAAATTGGAGTTATTGATATACCCTCCCCCACGGATTAGAATTTTCATGAATATGGGAATTCTTAAATTGTCAATATTTTTTATGATTAGTTTAGCCCCACCCCCTTTCAATTTGCTTCCGACGCCACTGTTATTAGAGTACATGCAACAAATTGTTAAAGTATAGGCCTCGGCTGAATTAAGAAAATATCTCCAAATGCATCCTTATCGCTACCTCAAAGTTGTGACAAGATCTCCCTCACCCCACACCCCCGCGAAAAATTACACGGGGTCGGCCAGCTGAGTTGCAAAGTTATCGATAAGAAAAACAAACTATTTAAAGACATTGGTTTTGAGATTGTGATTAATATGAGACATAAGAACCGACACCCTCTTTAAAAAAATAAATAAAATTCCAAAGATAAGGTTAACTGTCGTGAAATTAAAATATGTATCAATATTATTTTAAGAAATGTTTCTTTGCATTGTCGGCAATATATAGGGAAAAAAGCATATCATGCAGGTAAAAATTGACATTTTTTTTTATTATTTCAAGCAATTATTACGGGATATGAGTATGACGTCCTGAATGTCGGTTCAATACAGACTCACTTTGTGAAGTTGGTTGATAAAAATTTTCTGGAGAGCTATTATAATACAGCTTTAATTTACAGCCACTTGTGAACTAGCTCCCTGTCTAAAAATACAGATGGACGATCTGGGAGCTACAGTGCCTCCCATAGTAAAACTTCAATTTACGGCGCACAAAAAATACGCTAGTTTTTTATAATTATTGAAGATTGTGTTATTATTTATCTTTCACTTACACAACAACAAAAAGTATAAATACATGTAAAGTAACATAAATTATTTCGCGAAAATTTACCAAATCCTTGCAGGTCGTTTATTCTAACAAATTCAGAAAAATAACAAGAGTAAAAATGGGGTACTCTATATGCAATGTTTTTGCCCAAAAATGACTAAGTTCAACAGCTGATATTTTTTCATAAATTATCAGAAATCAAAATCCTAGCAATTTGCATACCTCTGATATATATGTATAAATGATCTGCAAAAGATCAACTTCCTATCTTGAAAACTGTTCGAGGAGTTATCGATACAATAAGGGTACCTTTTTGACAGCCGTCCGCTTGCAATTTTTACTATTTCAATAATCGGAAACCCGGTTAAAAATTCTCTCTCAAAATTCTTAGAATTCAGAAGCAATGGAGTTACATGGGACCTCACGGCGGTCTTCGAACCCCATGCCGCTCAAAATATATTTACCCCCTTAGTATATTTCTTGATCCGTCTCATTTCTAGAAAAGAGAACGCATTTACTTATATTCCAGTTTAAATTACATGTCAATTTTTTTTTAAAGAAATAAGATATTAGGCATTTCCTTTTATAATACGATGAGATTTATATCTATACGGAAATTTGCGCATTCGTCACATCGGCAACGATTTTTTTTTCTACATGAACCTCTTCCTGTTTGGTCCAGCTTCAATCATACCTCAATTTTTTTTCTTAAAATAATACCGGTGTTTTCGATAGAAAAGGTGTCGTTCATTAAAAGCTTATTGCAACAGTTTAGCAGAATATTATGTTTATTTTCCGTTTATTCCGGCGGTTACGGCATGCCTTTTCCCGCAGCAAGGCAGTTGCCATATAAGGTCATGTCAAAATTCGACAAACTTGTAGACTTTACATTTGTCAATTTGTATCATGTCAGATGTGCTATTGCCGAACCTGAAGTTACAAATGCAGAAACTGCGGATTAAAAGTGTGCAAAGTTGAAGGTTTATTTAACTAATGTAAACAATAAAGTTGCAAAATGTGCATCATGCGAAGGAACTGAGTCAAATCTTACACGTGTTTATGCCCGAGTTTTATAGGTTACACGATCAGAATTACACATATTCATACTCAGGCTCACACATCAACACGATTGCATATTCGGATTTACAAGTTTACATGTCTGGATTTTTGAACACGATTACCCTCCATATTTGTATACTGTTTGTTTAATTAAGGTACTTCACTACACCGAGACTTATACTTTTTAAGACACTACGTCACAAGATGGCGATTTAAATGTTTTGTTAAACTGTTTGTATCAATCGATTCAGATGTATACCGTCATAGCTCAGTGGTTAAAGTATCAGGCTTGTGAACCGCAGGTCATGAGTTCCAATCCACCTGGGGATTTTGTTTATGTTTACTGAATGAATTTTTTTTTAAAATACCATTTTTTATCTAAAATTGCGCATTTTTTTTCACCTATTTGATATATATATACTTCTTATCCACCATGCTTTCTATCATAATCAAGTAATTTTCTGCTGATTTGAGAAACTATTTCAAGGTGTAGTGAGGCACCTTAATTAATTAAGTTTATATAATGATCCATTATTTTAGACTTTATCGAATGCCTTTGCTAAATCACAGAAAACTAATCTCCCATCGATATTTTTGCCTTAATTTAGGCTGCTTATTATAGTATGATATATCTCCAAGAGTCGGGTTACAGTAGGTAGAGTCCGAATTTGGATTCTGGATTGTCTTTTTGAAAGATTATGTTCAAACATAGAGTTGCAGAGATATTTAAATATCATTTCCCCATAACTTTGTGTTCTTTTTAGAGCTATCGATCTATGGTTTCTTGGCTTTTGGGGACTACCTTTGTTTTATGACTGGAGTGATATTTGATAAGTTTAATGTTCTAGTATGTGAAAGCTGTTTCCTCGTTAGAGACAGTTAGAACAGTTTTGCAAGAGCTAGAACATTTTTGAGCATTAGTATTCTTGGAGAGATATCATTTGGTTATTGAGCTTTAGTGGGGTTGATATTTTTCAACTAGTCCTCGACTTCTTGAACTGTAATGTGAACCTGGGTGGAATACGGAGGACCAAGTTGGCCCTTCTGGAGGTAGTTGAGGCTCTGTGCTAACCTCAATAAGTGAAATGTTTGAAAAAAGTTGATTAAGTATTATTAGGCTGACTTAATATCGTGTTTCAATCCACATCTAATAAGTCGCTACATAATTGTGTGTAAGTTAGCATTTCCATTAATTACTGTCTACCTCTTATATGAGTGTTGCTTGAAAGTTTTGATCTGTAAATGAACGCCAACCGGACTATGTGTGCTACAAATTGGTGTTTAAACATTCACAGATTCAATGTTTTCAACCGCATAGGTAATTCAAACTGTCTTACAATTCCATAGATTCTCCGTAATGGTGCAAATTGTTTTTAATGCGTCTAAATTGAGTCTGAAAATCTCGTTTTTATGTTAGACTTTCATTAGTAAAATATTTTTTAATTCAGATTGAACAAAATAAATATACATAAATCAAAACCAAATAAATGCACGAGCATGTTTACCAATCGTCGTTTTTTAGCAGCCATGACAGTTCTTGCGTGATTTTACTGGATACTAGATTTTATTGTTTATTTCGATTGGATATACGTCAAAATATGGAGGTATTTTATACCACCTTTTAATTAAGTTATATTTTTGAGAGTGCTTAGCATTGTAGCAAAAATTACCACAGAGACGACTCTTAACTTTTTGAGTAATATATTAGAGTATATCCTTGTCCCAAAGCCCTTGCATTTGCTTTCAATGCTTGAAATTGATATTTAGAAAATGATTAACGAGAGACAATTCTTTTAATATCGAAACCATGATCACAACAAAGTAAACATAAAGCATTTAACATAACATTTCACACCAAAAAAACCCCAAAGAAGACACGTTTATAATAAAACAAAAAGGCCAAACATGAATATAGATTCAAGTATCTACATGTATATGAACAAATAAAACGTTGAAGAAATAACAAGTGGCAACATACATATTATTTGAATATTGTTATTTATTCAATTATATTAGGTTTGTAACTGGCTGTCTACCAAAATACATGTATGTCGGGTTGCTAAAGTTCATAGAGAGCGACATTTAGCATACTAAAGAAGCCATATTAGAATGCCCAATGCTTTGCAAAAGGCAAAAGAACCCTTTTTTGAAAATGAATAAAGCACGATCATTTATTGCTAACTCTTTATTACTAAGCAAATTTTAGACAAAATAAGTCATGTACGCACATGTAACAGTTACATGTGCGTACTTGACTTATTTTATAGTTAAACTAATATCGATGCAAAAATGTCATGTTTCAAGTATTGAGTTTTTATTGAAATTGGGAAGGGGGGTTCAAGAAGACAAAAAAAAAAAACCAACAAAACAAACAAACAAATTAAACAAAACAAAGATAACACAAGCAAAAAAATGTCAAAAACAACGAAACAACTGAAAAAAATCTTATTTTATGGTACTAAGAAAAAACAATGATTATTTCTCTATGTAAAATATATAAAACTTAACCAATATTAAACAGAATAAGTACTAAGTAACATGGAATTACAATTTGAATATTTCAACATCTATTGATAGTTTTATGTATTTAATAAGCTTGATTAGCGCTTTTACCAATTTTACATGCATGTACCTTACCAAATAAAAACATATTTTGTGTATAATTCATATAGTACTTATAATATTTGAATATTTATCTTCTTAAATGCTATCTAATTTGTTGTAAAAGATATTTTTTCTGGTATTACATACTGAAAAAAAAATCAAAACGATTAAAAGTCCTTTGAAAATAGCTGTTCTACAACAATTCTATGCAATGATTTAGCTTATGTGTTGCCTGAATGAAAAAATTATTAAAATAAAATCATCTCGTATACTCTATCTTGATAAGATATGACTAAGTTCCATAATCTCGTTTCAAAATAGTTTTATTCAGTGAGCAAAGCATCTCATCATTTAATCATAATTATTTTCAACTATATAACAAAGTGAATTGTGTTGTCCGTGCGGTGGAGTATCGTAACTTTGCTTATTCTATAATTAATCCACTTTCCTTGTATTTCTCACACCTATATAGACTGCTGTTTCAGATAATCCACTCGGTCAATATAACGTGATATTCAGTGACGATGCAAACGTTTGCATCATATATAAAGACTTCTGAATATAGTCATGTGATCAAAGAAACCAATGAATAACTGTCTTTTCTAGAGTATATAGAAACTACATTTACAGCAAAAGTTCATCCTTTTAAAGTGTCCTGTCTACTTAATATTGAATTACAATCAAAGTTAATTTAATTACATACATTCAAACAAAAATTAAAACAATTCATCATAATGAAACAGGCAAACACAGAATACAGATCAATAACAAAAATTTCATACACATATTACGTCATGACAATAAATTTTGATGTATTTTGATATGCTATAATGCAAATAAATAATCATCAGTAAAAGCAGTTTGTAATAGAATTACAAACATCAACAATCTAAACAATCGGACAACGCAACCGTAAGACTTGCAATACTGTTTTGATAGACACTAGATAATTCTCCTTATATGGCAACATGTCTTGAAGTAGGTAATGCTATTAACTACCGTAATATATAAATAGATAGTTTTTCAAAATCCCTACTTTTTAATATTCTAGCTATTGACATTAATTATTCATTTTCAGCACAATTTCGATCAATATTAATTTTTTGTTCTTTGTATCGAACTTATATAACTGATAAGTCAGTATAAATTTAATTTGCATAACATAGGAAATATTTTCGTTATCCAGGTTCAACCAATGGTGTACGGGGATTTACCTTGGGTTGTATTCCATACACCCTAATGCCTGCAGTCTCAGGCTGAATGGAATATTACCCAGGGTAGATCCCCGTACACCCTTGATTGGACCTGGATAACTAATATTACGATAAAATTATCATATGATTTAAATTAACACGTCTGTCTTAAACTGTAGCTTAAACAAAAACATCGTACAATCGACAATATTTGAAATATAGATTATTGTTTACATATCCACGTCAACATTACGAGAAACGATAACCAGCAGTGAACCATATATTAAAAAACCCATCAATATAAGAATCAATCAACATGCAAATGCTACTCGACCAGTCACTATTATAACAACACATCGGGAATATCATTTAGGTTCATAGGAACTCTCAAATATTCAGTATACAATTTAAAACCCACCCAATACCCTAGTAAAATACTTTTTGTGACAGCCCATATGATTACAATATTTTAGTTTATTTTCACTTCCCTTTTTTGCAGATGAAAGTTAAGAATTTGAAGAAAACACATCTCCAGCTTTAATATATCCCTTATAACGCTAAATAATCAATTTTAAGAAATAATAAAATTTTCACTTTGATTGAAATGGTCAAAAGGCGTAAATACATGCTCTAAAGAAGATTCGACTACTTCAACTTATGCTGAATATATATATATTTTTTGATTTGTTTCTTAATCTTTATTTTTTTTCATTGTATAAAAATAAAAATTACATAAAGTACATAGAATGAGGATGTCCACAATATATATAAAAATACTGAAAATATAGAGTTAATTTATAATTTTTAACAAAAATTTTAATTTCCCTTTAAAGGTTTCTCGACATCTATATGTATAAACCAATTTAAAGAATGCTACTGCTTTAAGAACGTAAGGATATCGATATTCCTGGGAATTACTTTAAAGTATTTTAATATGTAGTATTCCAGATATGATATACTTTATACTTTTCAAAGTAAAAAACCTTAGTAAGTAGATTTTATCTTAAAATAGCTGTGGAAACCACAACTTCTGAAGTTTTGGGGTATTTTTCCTCATTGATCCACTTTATTATTTGTCTTATTCTTTCGGAAGATTCCGTTACTTTCACCCAATCATGAACTTTTGCAGTTGCTTGTGGTAAATTGAATATTAATTTGTCTGGATATCCGCAACCATCAGCAATAATTATCAGTACTTTATATGGAGGAATATAGCCCTCTTTAATGCAGAGAAGAACATTATCTAAATCATCATTAAAAGTACATTCTTCATTTAAATATGAAGAGGTCACATAAAAAATCAAGTGTTCACATTGTGTAAGTATGTCACGAAAGATATCGAAAACTGACTTTCCACTCCTGTTTATGATAGATTCTTCCTGATTAAAACTTGTTGTAATGTTTTCCTGTTTCAACGGAACAACAAGTTGATTGTAGACAATATTTCTATCAGTATTTCCACATATAATGTAACAAGAGTATAAAAAATTGGTTCTTGGTGTAGAGCGCCGGTCAGTCACATTAAGTGCTTCTGCTAATTTACGTAGAATGCATTTCAGTATTTTGGGCCAAGGCAATTTCGCCATTTTCCAAAATTTACCAAGACTATACCACGGTAAAAGTAGCAAAATGATGAAAATTATCAGTTCAATCCCAGCACGACATATCAAAACAAATGCATGACTAGTTTCAAACCATGGATAATAAGAAGCTGATTTTGATAGGTGTTGTATCACCTCTTTGTGTTTCGTCTTTGTTTCGTTGTCCGTCTTTAAAAAGTATGGAGTATCGGGTAGGACGTAAATAGTGTCTGGGTGTTTAACTTCTCGTAATACAAAGGACTGGCTATTTTTGTCATAAACTCGGCGAAAATATTCTACAGTGTGAACTCCATAAGCATTAGACCCGGCACATTCGGTAAAGCGGGTTTCAACAAAATTCTTGATCTGTTTAAAAGAATGTGTACATCTCAAATTGTTCGAAACAGAAAACCATTTCATTGCTTCTCCGTATAACATATAAATGTAGGAAAAAGCTGTGCACGAGGACCAAGAAGTGCTTAGTCGATCAAATGGGACCCCATTCACGTAATAATATTGAATGAGGTCCTCATTATCATAATCAAAAGACATCAGTTTCCACTTTATATCAATCACACTGCCAAGTGCGGCATAGATGTAAATTTCTCTTCCGGAGTATTTTTTCCAATTATAACGCGCTATCACAGTTTCAATATTTTTTATAAATGGTGCTGGTTTCTTGTGCCGAAAATTCAATTTTACTTCGGCATATTCATAAGTCAGGAGAGAGCAAGTGAAATTCCCAAATCCATTGTTTTCGATGAAATTTATATCTAATTGACTATATATATTATAACCGTGATCAACCGTTTTGTTGTTCGTCGTTATTTTACAGAATGTGCAATTTGAACGAAGTGGTCTTCCATTTAGAGACCAATATAGTTCACTTGTTGGGTGTCTAGTTTTTGACGCGACACGACAATGCAAACTAACACTCTCCCCAATTCCAGCCTTATATGACGCTTGCTGATATGGATACTCATACTTGTCCTCTGACTGATATCTCAATGAACTTGTAGTCCGATACAATTTCTGACCTGTTCGATGAAATAAATCTTGATCAAGGCGGAAAGTTCTTTCATGCGTATTAACCTCACTTACAGTGAAATCATTATATAAGAATTCGTGATCATGGAAAGACCATGTTGTCAAAAATTCTCCCTCGCGATCGATTTTCTTCATAATGTTTAAGAATTGAACATAAAAATCGACATGCATATGTAATACTAGACAAAATGCGAATATGAATGAAAGCAAACAAATGATCTTTATAAGTAGTTTTACCAGCGGAAACTTGACATTTCGAAACACAGACAATAAAAATGAGACGCTAAACCAAAAGCATGAAGACACTGCGATAAAACACTGTTTCCATTGTACTTGAGCCATTATGTCATCTGTTAACATGGCGGTAATATTTGTGTATCTAATAAAGTGTATATACAAGCTCACTATACAAGGGACGAAATGAATTGGACGGTAACACTGAATCTGAAGCCTTGAAACCCGTCCCATCGAAGTATTGCAATTGACGAATAGGAGAGCTACGATTTCACAAAGAAGAAATAAAATAATTTTGTAATCCATATATTCAAGAACATGTTCTGCTGAGTGTTCGTAGAATGCATCATTGTGGTAGACATGTAAATATCTCTGAGCATCCAAATATCCGAATGCGTAGAAAAATAATGGAGAGAGCTGGATTGTTATTAGAAACATCACGCCATATAGGAAATCTATTCTTGCCATCTTCACTGACTGCAAAGAAAACAAATATTTAAAAATAAAATGCATTGATTTCTGAATGAACTTTTTAAACCATTAAGATCGATGGTCTGGTTGTATTCTTATTTTTTGTATTATTTAAATTAAAGACACAATTTACCAACCGCATATTTTGGGTTTGTAGTTTCGTAAAAAAAAATAATTATAAAAACCGCTCATATAGGATCACTTATATAAAACAACAAAATTGACTTATAGGGACGATATTGGTTTCTGTGTTTACATAAAAGCATATAAATTTCTGTGTCCCTTCGTGATTTAAGGCCATACACAGTAATCTCTTAGTTATAGTTCTCATAATTTATAGCGATTGAAAAAAAAAGTTTCACATATCGTTTTCTGAGCAGTATCAGCTATGTACGCTTTTTTTTTTACTTTAATACATGTATCTTTTGATTCATTTACAGTTTACTTTCTATGATACGACACATGTACTTTATATGTGTTAATTAACAACCAGGGACATTGGCAATTATCGAAAATCTCGCATGACGCGATTTCAAAGGTCGTTTAATGCATTAATTTTCTTTTATTCAGTTATATTTACATTCACTGTGTTTTTCCATTAAATTTTGTTTATAAATTAATAAATATAATTATTACATAGTTTAAGAGTTTCTTATAACGGCGTAACATTATCCACATGTATGTAATTTTATCAAGATACTTTTCACTTAAGGTCCTTTGATCCTCAGCCTCAAAGTATCTTTTTCATCATAAAAATGTTATTTATCCTTCAAGCTTTAGAAAAGACAGAAAAGAGAAAGAAATTGTTTAATGGTATCCATGCATTTTACGAAGTTTTTGCAATTTTGGCCGCGATAAATATAATAAAATGAAATATGCAAGTTGACATCAAATTAGAAAAAACGGTTAACGTTGTACTAGAGCATCAATGGCTCTAACCCCTAATTAAGTAGGTATCAATGGAGCCACTAAGCCAAGCAGTTCGATGAGTAGTTAATAATATTATAAGTTAGTAATATTAACACCACAAGACTAATTAAATTTTCTATATACAAGAAATTTTTGAACCAATTTGGACCCTAAGGGGGCAACAGAGATTTACAATCACAAGAAGGAGGATGATCCAAATGATAGAACACATGTATACAAAATGATGTTTACATAGAAATGTGTACACATAGAATATTGATAAAATTGCAAAGTAATTGGTAAATAGTATATCGTCTAACTGACAAAAGGTTACAAATTTATTAATCATGGAAAGTTTTGAAGGAATTTTGGTGATCTCAAAATTAGTGTGTCTTCATTTGTTAGAATCCAACAAAATTATTATTAGAAGAAAGTGACCAAAAGTTTACACATATAGTAATACACAAATCAATATCTTTATGATAGATTTGACTACGCTCCGACCAAAATATCACCTCATAATATTCAAAGGATGATTCCCTATTACTTATATTCAGATATTTCCAATTTGTGCTATGTATTACTATGCGGCGCAGCCAACACCGTTTTTCGGTTATGCTCCAAGACACGCCCATTTTGTGTCGCTCATGTTTTATGAAGTTTTTGGTTTTAAGGTATCCCACTCCTTAATGTTCTAATGTACGCTCTTTTTTTTTACTTTATTAAATGTATCTTTCAATTCATTTTCAGTTTATTTTCTATGATACGATACATGTACTTTATATGCGTTTATTTACAACCAGGGACATATTAACAACTTTCGAAAATCTCGCGTGACGCGATTTCAAAGGTCGTTTAATGCATTAATTTTCTTTTATTATACCGGTATTATATTTACATTCACTGTGTTTTTCCATTAAATTTTGATCTCAAAATTAGTGTGTCTTCATTTGTTAGAATCCAACAAAAAACATTATTTGAAGAAAGTGACCTACAGTTTACATATATAGTAATACACAGATCAATATCTTTATTTTAAAACCTGTACTTTTTTATGTAGCACATGCTATGTATTACTACGCGGCGCAGCCAATACCGTTTTTCGGTTATGCTATAAGACACGCCCATTTTGTGTCACTCATGTTTTATGAAGTTATTATGTTTTAAGGTATCCCACTCCTTAATGTTCTTGTATCAAGAATTTTTTTAGAAGTATATTATTGAATTCTGTAGAGAAAACAAACTTGAAAAATACAATGATTATGGAAGGTCAGTGACTTATGGCCAATTTAGTATGACCTTTTTGCACCTAAAATGCATTTTTAGACTGATTAGGATTTGTTGTCAGTATTTTTGATTAAGCAAACTTTTTTCTTGTAATATCGTTTTTAATTATGCACAATGGTCACACTGAATAGAGGGATTACGAAAAAAAATTGTACGAAGCTAAATGATTTTTTTTCAGTGACCTTTTTGTAAATATTTGGGACACCTCGCATAATTTTTAAATCTCACGCACGTAGCGTCAGGGGGAAGGGGCAGGGCAGGGGACTGCCCCTCCTTTTCACTTTCCAAACCAATGCTGCATGTAAGCTATCATCCAGGGTACTTTTATGTCGTCCCCGTGTTCTTTTTATATTTAGCCATGTGTTGAGCAAGAGAGGGTGTTTTTAAAGATATCATTCTATTGAATTGTATGTGTGTGTGTGTGTGTATGTGTGTGTATATATATATATATATATATATATATATATATATATATATATATATATATATATATATATAAAAGCACTAAAAATAACCAACGACACGAACAATAAAGTAAAATATTGTCAAATTTTCGGGACAACCCGTCCCTTCTTCAGGACAACAAAATAAAAACTACATAAGAAAGAAGAAAAACATCTACAAAACTAGCACTAAACTAAACTAAATGATATATAAAAACTAGATAATGTTTAAACACCGGAACAAAACGTGGCAGCTACATCTTTATATTTAAGAATTCGAGCCCGAGAAAGAAAAATCCCGTCCGACGCAGCGGACGGTCTGTGAAGAAGTGCTGAAAGATAACGCGAACGAATTAACTTGCTAATTGGGGGTTGCTGTTAATTAAGTTGTACTAGTAAGATAATTCGTAGTGAAAGTTTGTAGGGAAGATTGGCCCTGTAAAAGACCACATAAATAATCATGAATGTAAAAACTAATGGAAGTGAAATAAAGCAAAAGAACAAAACCGATTAAGGAAATAGCTAATAATTTGAATAAATAACATGATTAATAGTTTGTACATGGGCCGAAAAAGATGAAGATGGTGATATTGCTACGAAAACAAATCAGTACTTAGTTGATGTTCATTTTGGTGAAGTCACTTAATTTGTTAATGCCGTCAGGGCGGAATGACTTCAGTCTATGCATCCAAAATTTTTCTTTGTTTTTTCTCTCTGCATCTGTCCAGTTAGGGTTGTGATCAATGACCAAAACCATCATGTCCTCCCATTTGTGATCATCTAAATTAAAATGTTCCCCGACGGGTTCTTTAATTTTCTTAGTTTTGATGGTGGAACGATGATTATTGATGCGCCTGCGGAGGTCTCCTGTTTCCCCTACGTATTGTTTCTGACAAAATTTACAGTTGATGAGATATACACAATTGTCCGTACGACAAGAAGTATTTGCGAAAATTTTGTAAGTACGGCCAGTAATGGGGCTAGAGAAGTCGTCTGCATCAGAGCTGTGTTTGCACAACAGACATCTGGTGTCAGAACAAGTTCTAAAGCCACCATTAGGCAGAGGGTTCTTTAGTTTGGTTCTTACCACCATGTCCTTAAGGTTTCTAGGGCGCTTGAAAGCTGCCATCGGGGGGTTTTTGAAAACCTCAACCATTTTATCATTGCTGTAAAGGATTGGTAGGTTCTTCTTTAAGACTGCATTTAGGCCCCTAAGGACAGGGTGGTAAGTAGTGACAAATGGGACCTTGTTGTCTTCGTTTTTGGGTTTATATTTCAGAAGGGATAAACGATCCTCTTTAGCTAAATCATCAACTGCATTTTGTACAGAGTGCGAGCTGTAGCCCCTGGCACATAAGTGGGATTTTAGGAGTTGACTTTGCTCAGAGTATAGTTCTTGAGTTGAACAAATACGTCTGACTCTGGTGGCTAGGCCTTTTGGTATGCCTCTAAACGTATGGGAATAAAATTCAATGATGGTGGAACGATGATTATTGATGCGCCTGCGGAGGTCTCCTAAATCTCCTAATCTAAAATTCAATAATTTTATGTTCAATGGAGAACACTACCTTCAAGTCAGTGGCACTGCTATGGGCACCAAAATGGCACCATCTTATGCCAATATATTCATGGGTAATCTAGAGCGTAACCTACTAACACAGTCACCCTTCAAACCTCTTAGTTGGTTGCGCTTCATAGACGACATCGAATGAAGTGGGTTGACAACAGAAACAACCTCGATGATTTTATTACCTTTGTCAATTCTTTCCATCATTCTATCAAATTTACGACTGAAATTTCCTCATTCAACAACACGTTTCTTGACACTACTTCAACTTTAGTCGATGGTAAACTCGATTTCAATCTTCATACTAAACCTACAGATTCCCACCTCTATTTAATGACGTCTAGCTGCCACCCACCTCATACGTTTAGAGGCATACCAAAAGGCCTAGCCACCAGAGTCAGACGTATTTGTTCAACTCAAGAACTATACTCTGAGCAAAGTCAACTCCTAAAATCCCACTTATGTGCCAGGGGCTACAGCTCGCACTCTGTACAAAATGCAGTTGATGATTTAGCTAAAGAGGATCGTTTATCCCTTCTGAAATATAAACCCAAAAACGAAGACAACAAGGTCCCATTTGCACTACTTACCACCCTGTCCTTAGGGGCCTAAATGCAGTCTTAAAGAAGAACCTACCAATCCTTTACAGCAATGATAAAATGGTTGAGGTTTTCAAAAACCCCCCGATGGCAGCTTTCAAGCGCCCTAGAAACCTTAAGGACATGGTGGTAAGAACCAAACTAAAGAACCCTCTGCCTAATGGTGGCTTTAGAACTTGTTCTGACACCAGATGTCTGTTGTGCAAACACAGCTCTGATGCAGACGACTTCTCTAGCCCCATTACTGGCCGTACTTACAAAATTTTCGCAAATACTTCTTGTCGTACGGACAATTGTGTATATCTCATCAACTGTAAATTTTGTCAGAAACAATACGTAGGGGAAACAGGAGACCTCCGCAGGCGCATCAATAATCATCGTTCCACCATCAAAACTAAGAAAATTAAAGAACCCGTCGGGGAACATTTTAATTTAGATGATCACAAATGGGAGGACATGATGGTTTTGGTCATTGATCACAACCCTAACTGGACAGATGCGGAGAGAAAAAACAAAGAAAAATTTTGGATGCATAGACTGAAGTCATTCCGCCCTGACGGCATTAACAAATTAAGTGACTTCACCAAAATGAACATCAACTAAGTACTGATTTGTTTTCGTAGCAATATCACCATCTTCATCTTTTTCGGCCCATGTACAAACTATTAATCATGTTATTTATTCAAATTATTAGCTATTTCCTTAATCGGTTTTGTTCTTTTGCTTTATTTCACTTCCATTAGTTTTTACATTCATGATTATTTATGTGGTCTTTTACAGGGCCAATCTTCCCTACAAACTTTCACTACGAATTATCTTACTAGTACAACTTAATTAACAGCAACCCCCAATTAGCAAGTTAATTCGTTCGCGTTATCTTTCAGCACTTCTTCACAGACCGTCCGCTGCGTCGGTCGGGATTTTTCTTTCTCGGGCTCGAATTCTTAAATATAAAGATGTAGCTGCCACGTTTTGTTCCGGTGTTTAAACATTATCTAGTTTTTATATATCATTTAGTTTAGTTTAGTGCTAGTTTTGTAGATGTTTTTCTTCTTTCTTATGTAGTTTTTATTTTGTTATCCTGAAGAAGGGACGGGTTGTCCCGAAAATTTGACAATATTTTACTTTATTGTTCGTGTCGTTGGTTATTTTTAGTGCTTTTTTATATCTCATCTCATAACCTTGTATCTTTTGATCCGACACTTTAGATAACGAGTGTTGTTGGTTTGCTAGTGCTTC
>VIAA01000351.1:0-16811 GCA_015776775.1 Magallana hongkongensis
TGGAATCATCCTCAGAAAGTGTAGATTTTAAGTTCTGAAAATCTTGACCTCTGGGGATAGGGTGAGGCCACAATGGGGGGGGGGGGGTCGAATTTTTCACATATATCTTCTATTCAGAATCTAATCAAATAGGAAAGCTTAATCTTGTGTGGTAGCATCCACTGGTGTTATAGATTCAAAGTCGTGAAAATCACAACCCTCAGGGGTAGGGTGGCGTAACAATTTTGGGTCGAATTTCTACATAGGAATATACAAGTAAATATTTTTTAAAATCTTCTCAGAAACTAATCAGCCAGGTGATTCTTTAAAATTGTTAAGTCTTTGACCCCTTGACGATTCTTGGGCCTCACAAGCGGTTCTGAGTTTGATGTAGGTTTATATCCCAATCAAAAACAATTGTTTGGATCTTTTTGAGAACTGCAATGCTCAACATGTGTTATAAATATAAAATAAACTATGACTATAAAATAATCCAGTTGGAAAAGGGACACATGATAATAAAAAGAAGAATATCCAGGGGGAAAAGGATCTTCATTTATGCAGGATCTACACTGCCCACATTGTTTGTATTTGGACTCCATTAAGCTATTGTTCCTCAGATGAGCGATATTGGCCTCTTGGTAATGGTTTTTGACTAAACATTCATCGCCGATTTCTTTAACATTGTAAAATATTAATGTTCACACATTGTGTTGTAACACTATTTCGATTTTTTTTTATGAAATGTTTTAAACATTGTGTACTGAACATTTTCTATTTACTAGGGGAATTGATCGGCCACGAAACGCAATAAAGATGATCGTAAGAATTATGAATAAAGAAATGGAAAGATGATAATAACAATCAGCCGAAAATCTAGAAAACAACAAGAGATGTTTGTGAAACACTAATGCCAACCTCCCTTGGAAACATCCACAAAGAAAATGAACTTAAACTGCAAATATTTGGAATTTTTCCTAGGGGCATACCTCTGTCGAAAATGACCTAGTTATTATTAAAAAAAACCTGTATACAAATTTCATATCAATATGTGCACCCTCTGCGAAAAAGATGAGCGGAAACTGCAGATAACTGGGATTTTTCAACGTACAAGAGCCATAACTCTGTCGAACATTGCTCGATCGTACCCACTATCTATCCTGACCGCAATATTATCATGATACACGTGTATACTACATGCGCGGATCCAGAAAATTTTTCCAGGGGGGGTCCGAAGGATAATTGTGTTTGCCGGGGGGGGGGGGGGGGGGGTCCGAGGCATATTTTCGCGATAATTTTACTATGTAAATTTAATAAATTTTCATTTTCCAGGGGGGGGGGGGGGTCGGGACCCCCCCGACCCCCCTCTAGATCTGCGCATGTACTAAATCTCATTTCAATATGTTCATCCTCTGCGAAGAAAATGAGCGGAATCTGTCAAAAATTGCTTGATCGTACCCAATATCGAACTTGTGCTAGACATTATCATGATAAACATGTAAACAAAATTTCATTTCAATATTTTCTGCGAAGAAAATGAGCGGAAACTGCAAATAACTGGAATTTTTCCACGTCCAAGGGCCATAACTCTGTCAAAATATGTTCGATCGTACCAATTATCCAGCTTGAACTTTATATTATCATTATAAACCTGTAAACTAAATTTCCTTTCAATATGTTTATCCTATGCGAAGAAAATGAGTGGAAACTGCAAATAACTGGAATGTTTCTCCGCCCAAGGGCCATAACTCTGTCCAAAATTGCTCGATCGTACCCAATATCGAACTTGACCTAAATATTATCTTGATAAAAACGTTTACCAAATTTCATTTCAATATGTTCATCCTTTGCAAAGAAAATTGGACGGAAACTATCGGTGAACCGACCGACAGACAGCAGCAAAGCAATGTGCCCTCCCTTCTTCGAAGTAGGACATAATAAAGGAAACTAAAGAAATATCGCTGAATTAACAAACAAAATATCGTATTAAAGTCAAACAGTTCTCTTAATCTATTGCTATAAATATATTTATTTAGATTTAAATAGGAATAATAAGAGACAAATCAAAATTAAAACTACCTTCCGCTTCCCGGTCTTCATTGAGTATATGTTTCACGGAACGTATCAATGTCGGGGGAACGGATTTTAATTAGATTGAAATACATAAATGATATTTCATATAATTAAAATTAAAGAAATAATTTTGTCATTATTACCAACTTGCTGAAGTCAATCGGGCAAAAACTAAACAAAATTATATTGGAAAAAAATCAAAGGGTTGAGGCAAAGCCTACCTCATTAATAAAGTCGTTCACAAAGCGTGCAGCTATTTTTAGCAAAGCGTACCGTGCAGAATGCGAATCGTACCGTTCACAAAACGAACCCTTCCGTTCTCAAAGCGAACCGTACCGTTCACAAAACGAACTGTACCGTTCACAAAGCGAATCGTACCGTTCAAAAACCATACCGAACCCAACCGCGCAACTGGTTTAATATCACGTTTCAGGGTCTGTACGATTGCATTATTTGTGCTTACAAGACAATCTTTAGAATACCTTAGAAGATGACTGTTAGAAAATACTACGGTTGTCATGGTCAAAGCATGACAGTCTATGAAACCTACAGATTAACAAGCATGAGTTCGCTTGTTCCAGAACAGCTTGGAGGAAAGATCATGTGATGATCTTTGTAGCATGTCATTAATACAGCCAACATAAAGTAAAAAAAAATGATGTTTTCAGTTTCAATAGGCCTACACAGCTTCGCGCGAGACAACGCGAGATTTCGCGTCTGGAGATAAACAAAGCCGCGAGACTTGCCATCGTCGGCTTTTCGATTCTGTACTGGTCAAACTACACAGGTACTACACAGGTACTGGGATTTTGCTGTCTAAATTGGGGGGATATTAAGACGTACACCTTGTGGTAAAAGTTTATATATTGTGAACCCCTTATCTGCTAGAATCATATCACCAGAAGGCATTTGATGCAAAATTCCACAATGCTCAACTAGTGCTACATCTGATGTGCTACCTGGATAAAGTTTACTTGCAAACACTAGTGCACCATTTGGGGCAACACCAGTGACGCTTTTGACCGTGTGCGAGTTCTTATAACCACTATAGGTGCTAGCTTGTAGCCTCATATCATTACCAGGAACATCCTGAGTAATCTCAGTTGCGTCCAACACAATACGACATGAGCTAAAATCGCCAAAACTTGTTGGCATTGACCCTTTACATTTCTGCAAAGATGGAATGTTGCGCTCTACAAGACCTTCAAACAGTACTTCATGCATTGCACATATCTGTGATGTTACTATATTATTTACTGAAGTCGCACTTGTATTGAACCTCTCGGCAAGATCTAAAAGTGGGGTGTTCATAAGTTTCATAAGGGACATTAACAGTTGATCACTTTGTGAAATGAATGAGGGAGTCCATCCATCAATGTACTTTATGGGGAATCTTCTCATCATTGGATCGATGGCTTTAAACATGTCTGGTCGAAGACTTGTATACATCAGCATCTGTATTATAACATAATAGTATCGTTTATGTCGTGTTAACTCTTGTTTTTAAATATGGGTTGAAAACTTTCATAGATAAAATTCAACAATATTCTTTTATATAAAATGAATAAAAAAATATTACATCTGTATGTAAAACAAAAACTTTAATGATTTCAATAAAAAGAAAACTGTCCAGCAGTCTCATATGGAAACAAATTTTCACTTTCAGCTTCCAATTGATCAAATATCCTTGGTGGATTTAAAACTGTCCAGCAGTCAATAAATTTTCATTCATAAACACTGAAAATAAAATAATAAACCACAAAGCATCTTGTTCTAAAACACACGATAGCAAAGGTTAATTATTGAAAACAATTGCAATTTGAGAAACGATATAGTGATAATCAAGATTTATCATGCACTTAACAATTAACATACCTTCCTTTCATCTCCTATTATATCCTCTAGTGTAAAGGCTATTTTCAATGACATTGCCTGAATCCGGTCTGTAAGTTCTTTAACTTGTAGCTTTAGGTTCTAAATAAATGAATTAAAGTAAGACGCAGAAAATTTACAATAATAATTTAATAATCCATTTAAAAAAACAAACCTTGTGTTCCTCAATCATTTGCTCAAACGTAAGTTGGTAGGAATGGTCATGAGAAAGTGGTGGGAGCTGAGGGGCGCAGTCATTGACATCCAAGGTGCTCACACACATCTCCTGGGGGGCTGCCTCTGCTTTTACGGTTCTCCTTTTAAAACATGGAGATATTCCGAATTTTTTTTCAATAATTTAATTTCAAAACTATAATACAAAAGTATTTAAAACCAAATTTACCTCGATATTTTATTTGGATCCTCGAAATCAAAAACGGAGCTCCATGAGAAAATGGTAGGTCCATTGTCTTTCACTCCGTCCTTGAAATGACAACTACAAATGCGGTCAAATGAAGCATTTATAGATCTGTCCTTCCGCCTAAAATGCATGTATGATCGATAAAAAATGAACAGAAAACACGCAAATATGTACAAATATAGGCATAATTGGAATTTGCATTTACCCCCCCCCCCTTCCGCAACCACTTCGTATATATGCTGCTTGGAATGCAAATAAATGGATCTTACCTACAGATTTTTTCCCATCTTCTCGCCAACGTTGTATTTGTTGGAAACCGGAACATTTTACATGTTCGTTTTAACCCTTGATGGTTACAGTTGAAAACGAAGTATATAGTTATTCTGTATACAGTAGTGTTTACGTTCGTTTGTCTCCGGAAGTTAAACATCGGAAGTAGGGTTGCGCGAGACTGTGTTAGCCTATGCGCGACGAAATTTTAAACGAAAACAACAAATATCATGTAAAATATCAAGAATCTATCAAATGTTTTGGTCAGTTTAGTTTCATAAAGAGTTTGAAAATTATTTTTAATAAAGAAAGCTCCAGTTTTGTTATAGTTCACATAAGAGGTTATACAAGTTTCAATCAAATGGGCCTTTAAAAAAAAAATATTTATGAACATATGAATCACTTTAACTTTTTTTATCACGAGTGATTTTGCCGATCAGATATCTGATCAAAGTTTTCAGCAAGACAAGTTAACAAGTGTAGTTCATATCGCAAATCCCTGCATTAGAGCAATTAACTGGGTGTTATACTAGCAGGAGTGTCAAGAAAAATGTTTTCAGATTGTGGTTTCATTAGCAAAGTGTACATTGGGAAAACAGTTCGCACAGGAAATATTATCAGAGGTCGAGGAGCTTTTGATATCAATAAAAATGTTGCTTTTTAAGAAATGAACTCAATGTCTACCCAAGTTATACTCGTATAACCTGGGTTGGGGCAATTCACGCTTTATAATCCGCGAAGCGGATTATAAAAAAGCGTAAATTGCTCCAACCCAGGTTATACGAGTATAACTTGGGTAGATATTGAGTTCATTCCTTATAATTTAATTTTCTGGAATTTGCTGTACAAATTGAGTCCGTTTTACTTTTAAAAATGATATATATCTGTTCAAAATTCAAACGTAACGTCAAGTGAATTAGTACGTTGGTGCATTGTGACGTGTCTTGTGACCTGCAAACCAGGTTATACAAATTTAACTAAATTTTTCTATCCAATCAAATGCCGCGTTACAACCATAATTAAATTATACAGATATAATTTCATGTGTGAATGTATGAGTTTAAATTTCAGTCGTTTTAAGTTTTCGTTCCCATCACGTTTTGTCAATTTTATTAATATCGCGGCTATGTTAAGGCTGCCCAATTAATTTCACAGCGACATGTAGAAAGTCACTTGTCTGTACTTCATAAGATATGACGTCATAGTTAACTTTGACGTCACGATCTGCATTCCTTTCGATCGTTCTTAGGGAATGTATCGTAACGTAATAAGTGATATTCATTGTGCATAATATAATACCGCTTCATTCCTTTACATAGACACTTTTATAAATACTAGTGATACTAAATTCAATATCACCGATATGAAGTATTAAAAAATCAACAGTTTTTAGGCTTCGTAATAGGTAAATAACTATTCATAAACTAATGGTTTTGAGACTCCCCCTGCTACGTGTAATCTAATGAATGGTGATATGTATATGCATATAAAAAACGGCTTGGCACAAGTGAAAGATAAAAACAATCTTAGTATATTTTAAGTGAAATCGGGAGAGAAAATAAGTACCAATGTGAATCTTGCTGGGGGAAACCTACCGATTGACTTGATTTTATGTAATTCGAGCATGAAGGGTAAAAATGTGCCAAATTTCGATGGCGGTGCGAAATGTTTTGACAATATTTCAAATAAACGAAATATTTATATGAACCCCCAGCAAGAACTGCAAAATACATTACTTATCGAAGGATTTTTCATTAAAATATTTTTGATTTAATGACATTATTCACTTGTGCCGATGCGATTTTTATAGATTATTTACCGTGTTAGAATACACCTGTCACGTGCTTAAGAAAAATATATGACGTCACAAAAATACATCTAATTTAGTGTTCGATGTCACTGTTAATTTATGTAATAAAAGTTTTAAGAAACTCGCTCGGTTAAAGTATTTTTCGATAATTAAAATAGTATCATTTTTCGATATATATTTAGCTTCGGACAGCCTTAACATAGCCGCGATTACATTAATCATGTCAGTGATAGATAGAAGGCATTTCCATTTAATATGTACCTGGTACCTATTTAATTTTCACCTTTGGAAATTGACAATGGGGAAAAAGCTTTTCGATTCGACAGAGCATTAAGCTTTTTGCATCTGTCTTCACCAAAATCTCAGTTGTTAACCTAATAATGAATAAAAGAATATAGAGTGTAATGTGGTTCAATTTTACATCTGAATAATTTTTCTCTAATATATATCTTAATTAAAATTAACCTTTCAATCAGTAAGAAGTATGTAAAAACATTGGGTAATTCTTTTCCGGTGTTTAATGCATATATCAATACGCTTTTTAACAAATGAATACTTTAAAGGAATAGTGCATGCTTGATTTGTGGTGAAAGCACGGCTTAATAACCTCCTCTCTGCCATGAATGTGTATAATCACAAAAATCTGAAGGAAAGGGAAAATGATATTGAAAATGTTATAGAGGATACCTGAGGAAATTTTTGCTGGAGGAAGTTTCTCAGTCAATAATATTTTATGCTGCCATACCCCAAAATAAGATCCCATTCTGTCAGGATAGGTTAGCAAAACCTCTACACATTGTACACGTAGATATGGTAATATGCAGTTATCTCAAATTGAATAAATGTGCATCTTGTAGAAACGAAAACACAGGTAAGGAATAAACATTTAATTCATTTTGAAAGGAGATACATGTACAACAAATACAGCACACATCTAATATAGTGATGCATAAGAAGACGACCCTCCGGGGAAAAGTTGAAAGGGTTATACAATGAGAAATTGAAAGTAAAGTTGCAATTTGACTAAAATCCAGATCCTACTCGGCTTTGAGGCAAAAATTGCCCCCGTATTCCACCACAATTGGTCTTATTCTCTTTGCTGAATAAAACAACAAACACATTATGGTTACATGTATGTATAACTTTGCAAAAAAGTGGTGCGCTAATCCCGGTATGTTGGTTAGAATAGTAACCGTTACTATTCTAACCAATAAAATCTGGTCGACCGAGAGTTAACATCGAGCAGCATTGCTAAAGAGAGAATTTTTGTTTTTCTGACCCGGGAATTCTGAAAACATTTGTACATGAACACTCTACGGCTTCATGGTGTATATGGAATACAACCCGGGGTATATCCCCTTACACTTGATTGATCCTGAATAAATAATCAAAGAACAGAAGTACTGAAAGCCGGGCTCTTTTGGTGTGTCTTAATGCATAATATTATTGTGTAGTGGAGACTGAGAAAAAATCTCTCTCTCTCTCTCTCTCTCTCTCTCTCACACACACACACACACACACACACACACACACACACACACACACACACACACACACACACACACACACACACGCCTTTAATGTCAGCAAAGCGTCAGCGAACGACCAAATTTTGTAAGCAGCTATAAACAAAAATATGTCTGTCTGGTAGAAAAAAGTTCCAGAGTCGCTGCCCTGAATTTTGCAATAAGCGTTATATATTCAATCCCATTTCTTCAACGCGCATCAAAGTAATTCATATTGTATGTGTCAAAAATGCATAGTCTTGTTTTTAAATCACGTTATTAATAAGAAAACTAAAAAAGATAGACAATTCTCTCGAAATAAAAAAAACCAAAAAAAAAAAAAAACCCAGCACTTTTGACAAAACGTGGCTCTTTGTGTAACTATTTGGTATAGCGGAAGCTTTTACATTGGCGCTGTTTGATTTTTTGTTTACTTTTGAAGTTGTGCTATTTATAGTAACATTGGTGATTTGCCTGCCTACAGCCAGGACTCTGCTTTCAGCAGGGCCCGGTTAATAATATATTTAATATACTTCTTTTGCCACCGTTGTTAAATGGTTCTTCATCGTGCTAGCACCGCGCTTTTAATTAGATACTTATTGCATATCTAAGGTAGCAGATACAAATTGAGGAGTGATCTGTATTAATGACAGATGTAATGCACCGTGTTGGTTGACTATAAACTCGGGACACGGAGAGGATCGCAAAAATAATTTCACCGATGAATTTAAAGCAAAAGATTCACTTGATTCGACATTTTGAGATAAGATGGGTGTCATTGTGTATTACTAGATCTATAGAATTAATTAATTGATAACGTCAGGTGCCTGTGCTAAGTGCTTATATTGTGCTTATATTGTTTAATATTATTTATTTGGTAAATATTTACTACAAGCCATTGGTCACGATGTGAGGGGTCAGACGAAGAAAGGCCGCCGAGTGTTGTGCATGGATTAACGATATATGTTAGAGGACTGAACGACCAGGTAAATTTATGTTTTATCATTAATTTGTATTACAGAATGAATTTTGTCATTTATTTTGTTACTGAATAGATATATTTAATGCTTCAAGATTTTTGTATATTAACACTGTTGAAATGTTCAGATATATGACATAGATTAGATACAAGTATAGTAAGACCAATCTAATTTAAAGTGATCCGTATGTCGGAAGAATAATACTGCATGCGTATCAGTTGTCTTAAAAATCCATTAATATATAATGAGAACATTTACTATACAGTATTTCATAATGTAGAAGTTATCATGGATGTGCCATATTATGCCCAGTTTTAAAGTTGTAAATAAATAAAATTAATTCATAAAGAAGTACAGGGATCAGGTGTGACTATGATAAACATATAAAAACAGAAAACATTGATAATATTAAGTACTGCAATAAACAAATGATAACGAAAATGGATTCTAAGGGAGCGGGATTTTTTGCCCCCCCCCCCCGCAACGCGGAGCGGGGACATAGAAATGCCGGGCGTCCGTCCGTGTGTCCGTCCGACACACTTTTTTGTAAGCGCTCTCATGCCTACAAATTTTGACGGATTTTCATTAAATTAATACCAAATGTTTATACTACTATTACCTTGGTCAAGTTCGAAAATCAGCATTGGTCGATACTTTTTGATGGAGTGATGGGAATTTGACCACAATAATGACTCCGTTTTATCCAAAAATTGACCTTGTAAGCGCTCTCATGCCTACAAATTTTGACGGATTTTCATTAAATTTATAGCAAATGTTTATACCACTAATACTTTGTTCAAGTTCGAAAATCAGCATTGGTCGATACTTTTTGTTGGCGTTATGGGACTTTGACCACAATAATGACTCCGTTTTATCCAAAAATTGACCTTGTAAGCGCTCTCATGCCTACAAATTTTGACGGATTTTCATTAAATTTATACCAAATGTTTATACCACTATTACCTTGGTCAAGATCCTAAATCAGCCTTGGTCGATAGACTCGATACTAGTATACTGCTTGACCGGCGGGAGACCCAGGAATTCTATTCTTGTGTCATTCTGATTTTATAGTGTTATCAGCTTTTATTTATTTCTTAAATAAAAGACAATGATGTGTGCAAGCAGCCCTGTCATATCTGCTATTATGTCGGGGAAAGGTCATATGGGGTGGTTAAAAAGTTTTATGGCTGATACTCATGAGTTTGTACACACAAATCTAGAACAAGCTGCAGGAAAACAGAAGAAATATGATAGGGGTCTAAAACAAAGAACATTTCCAAAGGTCATTTTGTCTGGAGATGGTATCATCTAATTGCTAGAATAAAATTAGGCTTAGGATGGACGGGTCCATATAAGATTGCAGATAAATTCATAGATGTCACTTAGAAGGTTCTGAGATCTTACGAAGGTATTTTTCCCCGAGACAATTGGGTCCAAGATTTAACTCCTCTGATAGATACAGAATCGAATTTTGAAAGTTATCTAACTTTAGATTAACAGAAAAGTATTCATTGATAGAAACTAGTGTTTGTGGTTCAGAAAATTCATTATATACACACTTTATTTATTTCATTTTTGTCGTTGAAATTGGTTTAGTATTTAACAGCTATTGGGAACATCGAAATGGAAGAGCACGAAAAGGAATTTCTAGAGGAAAAAGAGGGGATGAATTCCTTGAAAAGGGATAATTTGTCCCGTTCCGGGTTGTCTCAATAAAGGACACATATTTAAGAAATATAACATTTATGTCACACATTATAACAGGTTACTGAAGAATTTTTTTTTATATTCACTTGCCCAATATGTAAAGTGAAAGAGACAGAATTATAAGACATTTTTAACGAGTGCATCTCACTCATTACATTCCACCTCTTACTGCGAAATTGACGGAAAACACTAAATTTATTAACCCTGGAAACTTTAAGAAGCCAAGGAAGAGATACATCAAGAAGAATGAGAACGGACCCCGGTTTCACAGATTTAAAAGGAGGGGGGAATGTAACAATTTAGTTATTAGACATAATTTATTCTAATTTACCCCTTACTTTATTTTCATTATTTACAATTTTTAAGTCCTCTAAGCTTTATATTTCGATGTTTTTCAAATTATCCTGTTATGCCCCATGTTTATTTCGTTTTAACCGCCATGTTGTCAATTTTTCGTAAGTCTTATTTTATCTGCAATTTTAATAGTGATATCGATAAACTGATTACAATTTTTTTTTATTATAAGACCTTTTTTGGTCCACTAGGTATATACATAGGGCCACCTGGCAAATATGACTTAACTTTGCCAGGGTCAAGAACTTAGTTTCGTTTCTTTTCACTTTTCTCCAAAAAAAAAAACAAAAAAAAAAAACCTCAGGTTCTCATTTTATTTCAAAATTTTGACCGGGTCTGATGTGCAAACTTAAAAAAGTCCTAACTTCATAAATTGCACGAGAACAAAAATTAGTTTTTAATTTCATCATAGAAACTTCTTTGTAGCTTATTTTTTTTTTTCGAACTAAAGGTCACTATATTCAATTTCTGGTACCCCTACCTCGTATAGCATCATTCCATGCATGTAAATAATACATTGCTGGATTATCTTTCAGCTTTTAATGATGATTTATCCAGTCTGCTTGCAGCTTCCAACAAAAACGAGTCACCATTTAAGCAGAAATGATGTTGTAGATGATCCGTAGAATGTGAAGATGTATAATGTGTTTATTAATGGTTCAAATGTACGCAAAACTTAAAAGCATTTAATATTTATTTTTAAAAATGTATTTACATAGGGTTAACAAAAATGTATACCAATTCAAATCAAGTTTTTGAGTTATCTCTCTTTTGAATGCCTAGTGGAAAATGTTCGAAGTTCAAAAGAAGCCAGATTTAAAAGACAAAGGCTGTTTTAAAATAATGACCCGCACTAGTGATGAAACACGTATAAGTGTGAGTGAGACACTTTCAAAACTCATAAAATAATTTACCTATGTGCATTTCATAGATTATTAGACTATAGGCCTAACGCTACCATTTCGTTCTGAATCACTGCTAAATTAATCAGCAATGACAATTTAATTAAAATCTTGCTATATTTAACCAATTTTCCTTCTTTAAGAAAATATTAATGAACATATTTTAAAACCTTTTTTTAGACCTTGCATGTATTTTTATAATATTATCTTATAAAATAATATTCAAAATTAATTGCGTCACTAAATTTTCATTTAACAAAGTTTCATTTTTATTTAGAAGTAATACATGTCTGTGAATATATTTCATGCCTTCCAACAGATGATCTGAAAATAATGAACAAGAGTCAAAAGTTCTTTTACACAATTTTATGGACCAAAACAAACTGAATTACATTCAAGAATAAATTTAACACATAAATCTCAGATGTTGAAAGTAAGCTGGACTTGTCCGTTATACTTAAAAACCAAAACGGAGAATCAAAGAACACCAAGACAATGTAAGTATCTCAAAGAAAACTTTAATAAACTATGTACATGTAATTACTAAGCTCACCGGGTTGAAGCATCACTTATTAATATCATTGTTGCAATGGTGGCCATTTCAAATGAATGTAGCTAATATGATATTGTCTACCCTTGACATAGAAACTTTATTCAAAATAACTATTAAGGGGACTATAAATACCTCTCGGTTTTCAACTCCATCACTGGGTAAGCTAGTGTTGCTAAGATTGTGTTTCTTCTGTCCATTTTCAAAGGTGATTCCAACGATTACAAATCAGTTGCATTTTAAATTTATACCTCCATTTGTTTTTTTATTAACTTCCATGTGAAAAAAGTTAGATAATGAAAAAAAAAACCGAGATTTAATTTTGGACCAAATTTCGCGAACTAGTGAGGCCATAGATTTTAATTTGCTATGATATTTAACAGAAGTTTAAATATTATATGTTATCCTTGTGATCGCATATACCGTAAATGTATGCCTTTATTAGTGGATCTTATAATGTTGGTACATAAAATAATATTAAAGCTGTTGTTTTTTTTAATACAGTTTAGTTTTGGTTAATATTTACCACCTGTAAGTTTTACAGCTTTTAAACATAATTTATAGTTTTCATAACATAATTTTAGGCAGATTAAAGGATGACAGTGCATACCTCTGATCCTGACACTAGTCATTTGAAAAAAAAATGGAAGACAATACCAAAAGCTGTAGATTATTATTAAATGCAAGAGAAAATCTAGTCTAAGAGTCATTAAACTCATGCAAACATAAATAAATAAGCCTCAAGTAACTTATCCTTTAGAATCTGTTTCATGTGCTTCGATTGGTTTAGTTACACCACCTTATACTGTCTAGAATGTGAGTACTGGTATAATAATAAATAGGGAAAATAACAAGGGAGATTGTTTTGAATATGGTGTTTTTTAAGAAAGGTGTAAAAATATTTGGGATTGAGAAAACCCGAACCACGCCATGCAGACCCCAATCAGATTGATTAGTAGAACAAGCAAATAGAACAATTGAAAACATGTTAGCATCATTTGTATCCCAGGGTCAAAATTTCTTATAATATCAATATGGTCGCTTGGGAGGGGGTATATATTGGATAAAACAATCTACTTGGTTTATATTTGTTTATATATATTTGTTATCATTTGTTTATATCCAATGAATGATTATTATTAACATACTGTTGTTTTATTGATATCCTAATGATTTCCTTCAACTATTATAGCAGTTCATGTTATTTGCTTTACATGTAGAAAATTAGCTATAACGTTTAACTTACAGTTGCAGTTGGTTAAAGCTTTAAATGAATATTATATTTCAAATATGATGTACTCTCCTCCACATTGAAATCTCAGTGTTCAATACTATCTTAGAAACTGTAGATCCAAACATCTTGCGGATTTTATAATATCAAGTTGATAATCCTAAAATTATTTAAAACTTTATTTACATAAAGTTTATTGTTTTAACATAATTTACGATCAAATAAATAAAATCCCATCAGATGTTTCGTTTTCCGTTCCGCGTTTTGGCAAAACCCGTCTGAAGCTTGCCCGACATCCAAAGAATGGGACGAATATTTACCATTTACATTAGCATAAAGTTTTGCACAGCATGAAGCGACTGGTGTAAGTCCATGCTAGATGATGCTTGGTAAGCATGTTTCACTCCCAGCTGATTTATTATTGGGAAGTTCAGAACCTGAAAATACATAAAACATGTCAGAATATGCCTACAAATTGTTTTTAAACTTTAGAACAGGTACATCATTTAGCTAGTGGTAATATCAATTTGGCCACTGAGAAAATGCTAAGGGAGTACAATTCTACAATAGATTTCAATAGGTATACTGAAAGAGACTTGACAAGCTGATGTGGTATTATATCCATTTTGTCAATAAGTTGGGATCTGCGAAACTCTTTGCTTTTTTAAATACTTGCATTTCTTCCAATTGAGATAGAAAAGATTTAAAAGATTTAAACTTTACTAGCCCTGGCCCCTAAAATCCTTAGTTACAGATCCACCTGAAACGTGCTACTACACCTCTATAACAAACCGTACCATTTCGTGCAAAAAACGAACCGTACCGTTCACAAAACAAAACGTACCGTTCACAAAGCGAACCGTACCGTTCACAAAACGAACCGTGCTGTTCACAAAGCGAACAATACCGTTCACAAAACGAACCGTACCGTATTAAAGGCGTGCAAGATAATTTATGCAAGACCCACCCCAAAACAGTCAAAAAGCGTACTGTACCGTGTAATAAGCGTAAAACTTCCATAAACGACCTAGTGACAAAGTCTTTCGATAAATACGGACGGAACTTAATGGTGACCAGATAAGTTCACTATTTTGTTAGATTGTTTTATACGGGATTTAAGATAACACATTCTTAAATTTGACCTTAACCATATCTTTAGTTTTCGACTAAACTTGAAGCGCCGATTTCTTAAACATTGTAAATATTAATTTTCACGCAAATCGTGGTAATACTAAAAATGTGTGATACTGGACCTTACATAACTTTAAGTTATGTGGGCCCATCCTATCCTCGGGGGTCATGATTTTCACAACTTTGAATTTACACTACCTGAGGATGCTTTCACACAAAATTCAGCTTTGCTGGCTGATTAGTTTCTGAGAAGAAGATATTTAAAGATTTACTCTATATATTCCTATGTAAAACGTTCACCCCCCCCCCCATTGGGGCCCCATCCTACCCCCGGGGGGCATGATTTTCACAACTTTGTATCTACACTACCGGGGGATGCTTCCACGCAAGTTTCAGCTTTCCTGGTCTTATGGTTCATGAAAAAAGATTATTGAAAATTTCTCAAAAATTTTCATATATTCCTAATTATCTCCCTTTGCAAAAGGGTGTGGTCCTTAATTTTCACAACTTTGAATTCCCTTAGGCTAAGGATGCATTGTGCCAGGTTTAGTTGAAATTGGCCCAGTGGTTCTTGAGAAGATGTTGAAAATGTAAAAAGTTTACAGACAGACGGACGGACAAGCGGACGACTGACAAAATGTGATCAGAATAGCTCACTTGAGCTTTCAGCTCAGGTGAGCTAATAAAGAGGGGGCATTTAAATATCACGGTTCAATGACTCGCTTCTGTAGACAGCAGTTCTCTAAAAACGGTTTTCACGTGAAAATAAAGACTACTTGCAGTTGCAGAAAGGTGAGTATTTTCTTCACAATCTACTGTAGAATCATTAGAATTCGCGGTGGCTCAATTTTTGTGGTATTCGTTGGTATCCCTCTCCCACGAATTTAAATCCTCAACGAAAACAATTTTAGATAGAGTTATCTTTGTTACTGAAACAGTAACCGACGCATCCACGAAATTTCATTCCCACGAATGAGCAAAAAAGTCAAACTCCACGAAAATTGGCCCCCACGAATCTAAATGATTGCACAGTACATCTCATAACTTTTTTATTTGAAACATGTAAGAATTCAAACCTTGCGTTACCTCAAAATCTACTTGTACATGTGCTGGTCTCGTTGTTTACTTCTATATGATCGTGTATCCTGGACTTTGCGTATACGGCCATTCGAACACGTGGACAAGTGTTTGAAAAAAAAATTGTTTACCAAAAAAACTGAAATGATATCTTAGATAAGCACTTTGTTTTGTTTTTATATATTTGTCATCTGAACGATGTTGTTTCATTACTACAGATTAAAAATTAATATTTATATTTATAAAAAGATAAATATACATGTATATGCAAGGATAAAGAGACTATAAGATCTGAGTTTCAAATTCCACACTTTTAAATTGCACAAGAAGAAATGTTCTCCCCAAACACTTTAATTTAGTATACAAGCTTATTTGCAATTTAAACATTATGTTACCTAACATCATGTACATTAACAATTATCTTTATTAAGGTTGTTTCTATTTAAATCGTTTATCGACATATATATGGAGTTTACCTCCACATACACCCTGTAATGACAATTTTGAAGAAAAAACAAAGAAAAAATATTAGATCCGCGCCTGAAATTTTACGTTAAATTGATATATTTAATCTTTTAATTCATATTTTTCTTTACAGGCTGCACATAAATCAGTAAAAGTAAAAAGGTCGTTCCTATAGGAAAGGAAGAGACACTAATGCTTCTTCGGGCATACCAGAACCACCCTTGTGTGTGGTCCGAGATTTTAGAAGAACTAAGGGATAACATAGAAAAACTGCCGAAAGAAGCCCAGGAAATCTACAGGAAAGCTAATTCTGATGGTTACTTAAAATATTTGTAGATCCCCCAGCATCCTTAAAGTATTGCAATAATTTTAACAAATAATGCGTAATAGAAAGTTTTACAAACAAGTTTGCTACATTTCTACATTTATCGACATTTTACATGTTTTTTAAAAAATCGTGTTTTGACATCCCCCCTGATAATTG
>VIAA01000352.1:0-16788 GCA_015776775.1 Magallana hongkongensis
AAAAAATATCTTTAATAATAAGTTGGTATGCAAGAAAAATGAGATCAGCAGGCAGGTAGCATCTTTTTTTGAAAGTGGGGAGGGCAGACTTATCCAAAATCTTCACCCCCCCCCCAAAAAAAAACCCTCTAAAAATTCCAATCTTCAAAATCATAATCCGTAGGGGTGGATGGACTTCAATTTTCCTTTCATTTACTGCATGTTCCCAAAAGATGGAGGAAGCTTCTTCAAAAATCCAAATGTGAATGAAAGCGGGGTGGGGTGATGCTACATGGGTGGTCAGAATTCGTAATAATTCTAAATTTAAAAAAAAATACAGGTATCGCCCAGATACATGATTTAACCTGCAACTTATTTATGTCGACATGCTATTTTTTTTACCTGTTGACATGCAAGATTATTACTCGCATGCCAAAAGAATGTAATTTTTTTTCTTTTTCCCTATACATTTCATTGAAAACAAGACTTAATTTAAACCCGTTTTTTGTTTGGTTTTTTTTTTGGGGGGGGGGGGGGGGGTCAGATTTTGAAGTAATTTAAAGTAGATTAAATTTGTATTTTTTGACATACATTGAAACAGTTTTTTGACAACTCATTTGTAAAATTTGATATTTCAAACAATACAAAGATATTTTTAGAGCTCTACTTAATATCCTTGCAATATGCAAGCCGAGAAATCTTCCTTTGGATTGTGAATGTCAAATCTCAGGAACTGGAGGTTGGAAACATATTTAAACATAATGCAAAAAAAGCTAGAAATTTTTTTTAATTTATCAATCCAAGTCTTGAATCTTATATAATTTATGTCGACATGCGATATTTAAACAATAAAATGCTTTCTTCGGAGATTCATCCGGGATATGAGGGTAGCGACTCTGCAGAAAAAATACATAACCCGCGCTAGCGAGTTTTGTAAATTTTTTCTGCAACGATCGCGACTTTCATAACCCACATGAATCATCAAAGAAAGCATTTTATTGTTTATATCAACATCTTTCTTTTAACTAATTACATGTAATAAATTGATTATGAAAAGTTAGTAAAATTCACTAAAATACTGTTAATGTACATAAGTACGTCAGCTAAAAGAAACAGCCAAATCGTCTCCTGACATCATTAGACGGTGGCTATAAATAGCCACGGTCTATTGCTACGGTCCTGACCGGAAGAGTATTTCTCACGGGGACCCTAGCGGATAACGAACGATAACTCTGTTAGGTACATGTATGCAGTGTTATACAGACAATGTTTTATCTACGTGTCGATTTCAGTATGAGAACTAATTTTAATCTAATCAGATATTTTAAGCATTATAGCTGCTAATTATTTTGTACTTACATTTAAATAATGTATGAAATTGTGTTTTATTTTAAATGAGCCGTTACCCAGTCTGCTTGTAAATACGCGGTATTAATAATATAAGCACCAACTGCCAGTTTTGACGAATAACTCTGTATCAGGACTGCATAAACTATATCACTGCGATAATTGGTCAAGAGATCTCACAATAATTGCTTCTTAATTGTTTTCTTTATGATATAAATAATTGTCAGAAACACACTATTTAAACTGGTTTGCCATTTCATATTTCAGCAATTATGCTTCATCGATAAATTCAGCCATTTTCAACGCATTAGTTTAAGTTGAGCAGTATATTTTTTGTTGTTGTAGCTTATTCCAAAGAATTCACAACAGATACTGACAATGAATATTACATAAATTACATTTTATTGAACTTCAACCGATCAATGGCACAGTTTCTTCTACAAGTGTGCATGTGTTTTCAAACACACAAAAAACTTTAAATTTACGATACAAATGTGTTAAATTTTCGACTGACCTGTGATTTACAATGTACCTTATTTTGTACCTCACTCAGTCTGTAGAAACATTAATTTTATTACAGGCACCTCAATATTCATCAGACAATATTTACTGCAGATGTTGACGCTTTACTTGCTGCTGACTTTCTCTCAAACACGCTAATCGACGTCGGATTGTAAAATTCACGTGCAAATCGAGTCGCCATTTTAAATGTTTATAAACTACATTTTACGATGTTTCAAAGATTTTTAGTTCAGATTTTTTTTACATATGCTGTGAAACGTCTTATGGATTTCACGGCGTGTCAGCTCGTGTATCTCTAATTTGCAGCAAACGCTAGCTTTTTTGTGAGAAAAAACATGCGATACTACATATACATTTATGGTACATTGTGAACGAAAATGTAAGATATAATAATTTTGTTAACTAAACAGTTTCTGTCGATTTTTTTCACATTGAACTGAATAACGCAATTCGATGAGCGAAGTACAAATAGTGACTTTAATTCATATGCGCCCGTCCCTGCTATATGTATTAGAGAATCTTTTCTTTGGTTTGGGGGCATTTTTTCACTAACAGATAACATTATTTACATATGTACGTAAACATCGCCCCGTTTGTTCTTAGAAAATTTTTAACTCGCGAGTACAACTCTATTATGAACTTTCTTCGACATTTGTTTCCAAGTGTTAGCATCATTTTGTCAACATGCATTTACAAATAGGCGGGCCTATATAAATGCACCAGTTTGTTGCGACTCGTAATTGAAATACACACCAGTTATAGAAAGTGTCATCACTTAACGCAATGCTACATCGGCCGTAGCGTATACATCCACGCTATATTTGCGATAAATAATGAAACATGAAGGCAAAAAAATGTGCTTCATAGATGACTGTAGAATTTTGCTGAGCTACAGAAATATAGCTTTCCGAAAATATTGCCGGGATTTGCGAACCCTAGATCTATTGTCTAGTACATGCAAAGAATAAAATCAAAGAAGATGGGTGAATACGGCGTGTAAAATGCCCATATGAGGAATGATTAGATACGGCAAAATTAAAATATAATTAAATATGATATATTTTAAAAAAAATAATTAAAAATAATGTATATTTAACGTAACATCGGGTTGTAATCTTTAAATATTTTAAATACTTGCAATATATTGATTTAAACTGGCATATGCGTATCAAAACCTCCTAATAGTGTAATTTTTATAACTTCAATGCATTTTCTTTCATAGAGTGGGTCTGAGCTCAATACTTTTTTACAGTCTAAATGTGGTTTAATGTAATTTAAACCTATTGTACTAAAAAAAATGTGGAGAGATGACCCACTACAGTTCAAAAATGTCATTTTGTAGCTCAACAATTGAATGTTTTAGAAATATAATACAAGTCCGTAAATTTGTGGTCATAGTCTCATATAGCATTTAAACAACGCACTTTGTTGTGAATGAAATGGCTCAGTTGTTAGAGCACCAGCCATTGGGAAACTTTATAGAACTGGGTTTTTAGGTTATGGGTTCGATACCACCAAAACTTAAAGATTTATTATTTTTTTTTTTTCGTTTTGAAATATTTCAAACTGAATATAGTTAGAAATTACCATTTTGTAAACTTGTATAATAACATATCAAATATATTTAATTGAAAAAATGCTAAATTTGAAATTGTATTTTACGACTAAACCAAACTGTACGGTCAGAAAAGCGTGCGTTCAGCTTGAATTTTGTTTTTTTGGTGTTTTTAAAAACTTATTTTGTATAATTAATCAATATTTGTTGTAAGTTTACTAGAAAAGTTTAATAGAGCAAGTAATTTATGCGTGTTAAAGTGTACTGAGAAGCGATAAAATATACATGTGACTTTTCCGAATTCATTCAAATGATTTGAATAAATCTATAGCTAAATACAATAGAACAAATGTTTAAAACGTTGATTAATGAAACTGCCGCGACCGAATGTTGTATGATATTTTTTTAAATTTTCATTCACTTTCGTTGTGAGCAAATGGAAACAATCCACTAAAGTCGAAGATAAAATATTGATTTACTCTTCTGTTTCATGATGACGTGCATTCCAAAAGCAATACCAGTTTTATCAAACAGGTTCTTGTAAACCCATTCCGTTTTCTTTACACCTAAATGTATTAACTGACTATGAGGAAAAAAAGCAAATGTGATGATCCACAAGACTGCAACTTTTTCCCCGTGAAGAAATTGATGGGAAAATGCTGTCGAGAGGGACAATTAACATACTATATGTATGCCCAAATAGTTAGTAAAAATAAGTATTTTATCATACCAAAGCTTTATTCGTTCTCGTTACTTTGAGAAATCTACAATATATTTAAAGCACAATAGTTCAATCCACACTTCTCAAAAGTTGTTCCCCTTTGCGGGGTCAACCCAAAGGTCAAAAGGGAAAAAACCAAAATTCCCCTTCTTCAAACAATCAAATATTTGGGCGTACTGTGATGAAATCGCTTTGGATTTGATTTATTCATTCAATATGTGGTGCGCGAGTAAGCGTTAAGTATTAGTACATGTATGCGACACTGACCACGGTTTTCGACAAAAATAATTATCATACATCATTCATTGTTACATGTAATATGCCACACCGTCTAACAGTACTTTCAGTACTTTGATTATGATTATGTCATGCAGTCCGCGATTTTTCTTAGGTCGCTGTAGGCTTCGACCAATCGATAAACAGGGCGTGTCAATTTCAGTCCTGTCAATTTCTCCGGCGTCAGTTTCAGCTGCTGTAGATTTCGACCAATCGATAAACGGGGCGTGTTGATTTCAGTCTGGCTGTTTCTGTAGAGCTATTTTCCGTAAGAAATAGAGGAAATAATACTTGGTAGATGTAAATATATAATTATATATCAATGTAACATATTTATCGACGTTCAACTCATTTATGTCTCTCACAAACCACTTACAAATAAGCAAGTTGCATGTTAATATATTTCTCGAATTTCGACTAACACTTTTGGTATCTGAGTGTTATTTTACGAATAACTTTTGTTCGACATAACAAAGTCACGTGGTTAGAAAATCATGTGACTTTGTCATATGACATTTAGCTATGGATGCGGCAAAATCGGTTGTGGTTTCGGTTTGTTTGCTGGGAGCTGTTTTGTCCCAGTCAAACTGGATATCACTCCAGGAGGCCAAGAAGTTGAATGGTAAAGCATGTTTCAAAAAAATGTTCCCAGAGGAGATCCGAGTGGGGTAAGAAAGTATTACGCAATTATAATATATTGCACCGAAAAGTCTGATGTACATGTAGTCATTGTAGACTCTCATAGACAGGTCCAATTATTAAATACAATCTTTGATTTAGGTATAAAGCTTGAATAAGCTATATAACTTTATAAAGCTATCCAGAATAGCGTGATAAAGTTATTTATTAAGTTTTTCACGAAAATGTTCATTACAGTGTAAGAAATTTAACAAAAAAATCACAATTTACTTACTACTCCCATTAGAACCCTCCCTGGACCATTAAAAAAGTAACCATACTTAAAATAAAGATCTAAGATTGCAGCTTAATATATTTCCATTGTTTGGGTAACTGTCCTCCACTATGTGCATTGAGGCATGAAATGGACACAATTTGATTTAGTAATCTTTTACATGCATTGTTTACAGAACAATTCAAAGTTGAAAACGATCACTGCACTAAAGTGCAGTTTTATTATATACATGGTAAAAAAATTACACATTAAGAAATATGTATGACAAAGTAACTAAATCAAGCTACTCTGAATAGCTGAATAAAGCTATATTTCTATAGTCTGTTCAAAGCTAAATATATATATGTATAGACTGTCCCAAGCTATATATCTATAGTCTGTCCCAAGACATTTGGACAATATTTAATAAAAATACACATACCTGTGATAGTAATGCAATTAAAATAGATGAAAGGGAAAATATCCAAGATAAAATCATTCACATAGTATCATTTTTCACTCTGAAAAATTCACAAGAACAAAAACAAATTTCTTACGGAGAATGAGAATGGGAATGTTGACATCTTTTCTCCATTCGGAAGTCACTCGAAATACCTAGCACAACTTTTCAACATTATCATCTGGGTCTGTTGCAATGCAAAATCCCTATAGACATCAAACTTTTTAGCTGTGTATTATCGATAAAACCTGATAAGCTAGAGAGGGCAATTCAAAGGAGAAATCTTCAAAAATTTTCCTACTTTTGAATGAACATCATTTACATGAAACAGGGAGGTATTTACAAATATTGAGTAATTAAGCAAAATGTGAATCAAGGATATCTTTGGATAGAGCTTAATTCAAGCTATGTAGCTAAATGAAGAGATTGTGATAATGTACAGGACTGGTAGAGATCTGAAATTATTCATATTTTAAAACATTTAATGCTGTAAATATAATTATCATTTCTTCGTTCTTGCTGTCTAAAAACTCCAAATGAGCTATGAATCTGTCCAGTCATATATTTACATTGTTTATACGCTTAATCCTTTCCTAATATGGTTTACTTTTAAGTTAGAGAAGATATATACTGTGCTGTTTTCCACCCTGTGCAGTATAAACTGAAATCTCCCCTACCCATGTAATAGAAACCTCAAGAATGTAATGTAACCGAATAGGAGAAATGATGATGGACCAAACACACCTTAGAACCCGAGCCTGCTGAATCTCTAGTCAGGTGCTCAACCTGTGATCGAACTTGACTCTGAGGTCGATATACAGCAATTTAGGGCTAGTATAGGATAAATATATATATGACTAATTTTTTACGAGGGATGCTTTAGGACATTCGGGAATCTAATATTTTTTCATGCAAATTTGATTGATTAATTTTGATATAATCCATAAGTATCAATTGTATCAATTATCAATTGTACATATAGACAAAAAAAAATAGAAAAAATAATAAAGACATTCAAAAAGCCGATCAGGAACCTCTTCACTGAAATGAGGAAAAATCACATCAGGAAATCTTGAATTGTACCAGTATATGATCTTTGAAGTACTGGTTCATCTATTTCCTCCATCTGACAAAAGTTCAATTTTGAGATTCTAGATATTACTAATGCCAGCAAAAGGAAGTCATAAACAGGAAAGTTTTATTCACATGATCAAATAGAATAATTTTTTTCTTTCATCGAGGTTTTTTGTACAGTGCATATGTATACAATGTATTCCTGTTATTTGATGATCAACACTGTGTTCTTGTAGCATGAGCCCACGCCCACATGAGTACATGGATTTGAGCACCCTACCCGAAAGCTGGGACTGGAGAAACATCAATGGGACCAATTACTGTAGCACCACCCGAAACCAACACATACCCCAGTGTAAGTCAAAAATCAGTCACAGGGGAAGATACCCCATCCCAATATCTATAGGGAAGATGCATAGATGACTGTCAATTTGGTTGACTGAAATAAAAACTTTATGTAGCACCACCCGAAACCAACACATACCCTAGTGCAAGTCAAAAATCAGTCACAGGGGAAGAAACCCCATCCCAATATCAATATGTAGGGATGATGCATTGATGACTGTCAGTTTGGTTGACTACAAAAAAAAAACATCTTTATGTACAAGCACAGAAGGTACATATACATGTTTTAAAAATTGGAAGATAAAATTTGGAAATTGTGACAATGCCAGTTTTAGATGATAATGTATGTGTGAAGTGCCCCTCATGCAATAAAGATGCCACAGTTTTCATCTGTGCCAGGCACGGGATGGTACTAAACAAACACTTCTTCAAAAAATTGAAGTTTCATTGTAAGGTAAAGAGGAAATTTATTGAAATCTGAATAAAATTTATGGATGTGCATGCTTTTGGAATATGAATAAAATTAACTTATGCAATTAAATCTAACTTTGAGATTCTTGTGAACTCACTAAAACAGTTTTAATTTCATGGAAAAATGTTGCAAATCATAATTTAAAGAAGTTTGCAATGTATTAGTATACATTCTCCTAATTTTTAGATAGATTTATACAATAAGTTTATTTCTGACTCTTAATTTAAAGGTTTTTTTGCTCACTGAGAATAAGTCACAGGGAGCTATTATGCTATACCCTCGGTGTTGATGTCAGCGTCGTGTCCAGACCTGGTAAAAGTTTTTAGAGCAGGTCCTGTATCTAAGTTATTACTTTTCATACCTTCACCAAACTTGCATGATTGATGCACATCTGGACCTACTTATGGACTTGAAGGACTTGGATGCTGAATCTGGGTCATGAATTTCTGATGCTGGAGGAGGTGGAGGTTTTTGGAGCATGTTTAGTTTTTGGGGCAGGTGCCCTTTGATGACCATATCAAACTACTGGTCCTTACTTTACCAATCTTGCATGGATGGTGTGTCTTATGAAACTTATGCATTTGACAGGCTTGAATACTGAATCAGAGCCATAGGTTTTGGATGCTGGAGGAGGTTAAGATTTTTGAATTTGGTTAAATATTTTGGAGCAGGTGCCCTTTGATGACTATATCTTACTTATTACTGGTCCCAACTTTACCATGCTTGCATGGATGGTGTGTTTTATGATAATGATGCACTTGAAAGGCTTGAATGCTGAATCTAAGCCAAAGGTTTTGGATGCTGGAGGAGCTTAAGGTTTTTAGTGCAGGTGCCCTTTGATGGCCATAGCTTAGGCCACACCGATATAATTTCTTGTTCATTGGATCCCGCACACTTGTATTCTAATAAACTTGTACAAATAATATTATATATAAGATATATAATATCATATTAAATTAATTTCCCTCATTTAGGAAATTTTGCTCTGTTTTCTGTTCCATTTCCGGTCTATTTTTCGTATTTTAAATAGTTTTATTTTATAAATGAAAAACAAGTAGAAGAAATATAATAGTCCGCACAAATTTATTATTTGTTTGCTGCCTAAAAACTTTGCCTACAAAAAAATTTAATTTTATTATTAAATCCCTCGCCTGTTCGTATTATTTAAGGAATGAATTTAATATTTATTTGTTTTATACGATATAAAATGGTTTTGGGCAGTTTACACTTTTTAAACCAATAAGCAGTTTATAAAAAAGCGTAAACTGTTTCAAACCAATTTGATATCGTATAAAACTAATAAATATTGAAATCATTGCTTAGAATTTAATTTTTTACTCTTCATTGTAGATAAAAACTGTCATTTGACCTTTAAAATGACGTAAAATTGTACAAAATTCAAACGTAACGTCAGGCATATTGATTCGTTTTTGGCGTTAGTCTTACTATGACATAGGCAACATTCTACAATATAAAATAATTTTTTAGCCAATCAGAAAGTGCATTACAACCAGAATTAAATTATTTTTCATTTGATGCTTGACAAACAAGAAATTATATTGGTGTGGCCTTAGTTACTACTGGTCCAATCTTCATCATACTTGCATAATTGGTGCATCTTATATTGTCTCAGACATTGCCTTGGGCCAATGAAATTATCAAAACATCCATAATAACCTGTTTTTCATGAGTATAAGTAACTTCAACCCTTGACTATTGCAGACTGTGGTTCTTGCTGGGGAATGGGGTCCACTAGTGCCCTGGCTGACAGAATCAACATCAAGCGGAAAGGGGCGTGGCCCTCCGCCTACCTCTCGGTGCAGCATGTGATAGACTGTGGGAATGCTGGAAGCTGCGAGGGTGGTGATGATGTAGGAGTGTGGAAGTATGCTCACTCCCACGGAATCCCCGACGAAACCTGCAACAATTATCAGGCCAAAGATCAAAGTAAAAAGACTCAATTAATATCAGCTGTCAATTTCAATCAAGGAAATGTCTTGCTACAATAATTTGGTATTCTAAAGGTGTTCTACAAAGTAATGTGTAACCTACTTGTAGAGGTAGCTTTAAATGAGGGTCTGATTTTGATATTTACGGATGTTAGGACAGGTTAGAGGTTTTTTTTGTAGTTTAAAGTGTGTCATATTTGATTTTCTTTGTGTAAATCTTTCAAATAGACTAACTTTCAGTGGCACTATAGTCTGAAATTATGGGCTTTTGAATTTTTTGGCCAAGATCAGCTATATAAGTATAAGAGCAATGTTTATTGAATTGTAGAATGTGATACATTCAACCAGTGTGGAACGTGTGTCACATTCGGCAAGTGCTTCCAGCTGAGCAACTACACCTTGTGGAAAGTGTCAGACTACGGAACTGTGAAAGGCAGGGATAAAATGATGGCAGAGATTTATAAAAATGGGCCAATCAGGTAAGGGAAGAAAAGTGCTGTAAACAACAAGTGTGGTAAAAACCTGAACAAAAACAAAACCCCTGCAGACTTAATCAAATGATGTAAACGTCTAGCACTTCAACCTGCACTTGTTTGTGTAATTTATTTAATGACATTTCAATTTGTGCAAAGTCACTTTTGTTTATAGATATCGTATATCCTATGAATGTTAACAAGTGCAAAAATCTGTTGATTACTCATGAATATAATATAAATGAATATTGTAAAACACAATTTTGATGCCCCATCAAATTGTATACGATTCAAAGATATATGAATAGTCTAATAAGTGGGATATCCCATGAATTTTCGAATTGTTTAGCTCACCAGAGCTGTTTGTCAGCCTGAGGAGTCTCTCTGTGTGTCTGTTCCTAAACATTTGACATTGAATTAAGAAACAAAACATTCACATATCTGTTATGAACTTTTCAAGCTGCATTGTGAGAAGTAGGAGATAGGTTTAATGTGGGAGATTTTAATTATTGAAGCCAAAATGGCAAGAGTGTTCCGCAAGATGTGGGAAGGTTAACTGGAATGCATTGATTGTAATAATAAGTAAACCTACTTTTTAAAATTTAATCAATAAAAGTGGCATACTTAGAAAATCCTAAGTGAATGTTGAAGCGAGATAGCAAGCAATGGCTATATCATTCGGACATCAATTTCAGCAATTGACAAACAAGCACAAAATTTACATATGGAATTTACTGATCATGTATAAACCATATTAGGTCAACTACAAACCATGTAACTTATAATCCCATGACAAAGGGGCCATTTCAAAAGTGAATAAAAATTTGAAGCATTACATTTTCATGTCATGATTATTTATTCTTTATTTTTGCTGTTATTTTATTCTTTGATTTATGACGTTTATACAATTGTGTTTTTTACTTCCACATAATTATAAACAGTGTTTTGCTTCATTGAAGTTGTGGCATTGATGCAACAGAAAAACTAGAGGCATATCAAGGTGGAATATACACAGAAAAGAAAATGCTCCCAGAGGTAAGAGAACTTTGAAATATGTTCTGGTTTATTTATTATTTTATGCAAATACGTTCATATTCTATTATTTTATGTTTCATTTCCTTGCCCAAAAAGTGACCTTGAATGTGTTAATTTTGCCCTATTTTTTTTTTGTCCCCCCCGCCGAGCGTCCGTCCGTGTGTCCGTGGGTCTGTGTCTCCGTGCGTTCGTGTGTCCGTGCGTCAGTCCTGTCACACTTTTTAGTAAGCGCTCTCATGCCTACAAATTTTGACGGATTTTCATTAAATTTATACCAAATGTTTATACAACTAATACTTTGGTCAAGTTCGAAAATCAGCATTGGTCGATACTTTTTGTTGGAGTTATGGGACTTTGACCACAATAATGACTCCGTTTTATCCAAAAATTGACCTTGTAAGCGCTCTCATGCCTACAAATTTTGACGGATTTTCATTAAATTTATACCAAATGTTTATACCACTATTACCTTGGTCAAGTTCCTAAATCAGCCTTGGTCGATAGAGCTCAATACTAGTATACTGCTTGACCGGCGGGGGACCCAGGAATTCTATTCTTGTTTTTTAAAGAATGTATTTCAAGTATGATATATTGTTTTGCTTTTATTAAAATAAGTTTAAATAAGATACTAGTATAAACCAGTAGATGCAGATTTTCTTGAAATTCATTTAAAGTTTACAAATGTGTTACAGTACTTTTGCTTAAATATTTTCTCATAAAAATCAACAAGCCCATCTTTAGTAATACTTAATTGAGAATCATGATATAACTTTCTTATAATTTTTACAAAGTATAATGTTGAATTATGACAGTCTTTATTAGGAGCAATTTTATGCCCCTGTCTTATAAAATCATGAAAGAAATTACCGGTTAGTAAAAAGCCTGTTGTTTCATAAATAATACATGTACAATATGTCATCAGATATTTATTTTATTTTTTCTGTTTCCAAGGTAAATCATATTGTGTCAGTAGCTGGATGGGGAGTGGATCCAGCCACAAAAACCGAGTTTTGGATCGTGAGAAACTCCTGGGGAGATCCTTGGGTGAGTGAATCACTGATGTGATGTACGGTATGTGCATCATGTGAATAAATTAGCAAATCAGTGTAGTCAAGTGAGCACATGTAATTGACAAAGTGTAGTCAAGTAAATACCCATGTGAATCACTAAAAGTGTGTAGTCTTATGAATAATAGGGTGAAATCAAGTGAAAAATTTAACCATATGTAGTCAATTAATTAACTATGTAAAATCAAATGAATGCCGAGAAATGCAATTTCTCGACCTCGGAGGTTATTCTGCAGCATTCACGAAAACTCGTACTTTATTTCTTTAAGTGAATACCAATTTTATGTTATCTATTTTAAAATTTTTGCTTGTGCTAATAACAACTGTTAAGGTTTTCTTTTTTGTGTAGGGAGAGCATGGATGGTTGAGGATTGTCACGAGTGCCTACAATGGAGGGAAAGGCAATGACTACAATCTGGCCATTGAGTCCAGGTGTGCCTATGGAGATCCCATCATTCCACCAGGATATTGAACCAGCAGAAAAACTTTCTCAATTATCTCTCAACAAAGAAGATGACTTTGCAATTTTATCTCACTATTTGTCTAATTTCTAGTTTTTTTACTTTGCTATTTTTCTATACTTACAAAATCTGATAATTTATACTGGTACATTTTGATTTTTGGATTATGGATGTAACATGTATATGGTGAATTTGTTTTAGTCTACATCCATGGAAAAAAAAAGCATAAATGAAGTTATAGTAATGCTTTTCATGGTACATGTACTCTTTTTGTTTTTGTTTCATTACACGGTTGTACACATGCTAGATGCTTTTTAGTACACAGTTTGTGATGTAGATCATACCGGTTTACTCCATGGTAAGGTGAAGATTGTTAACCAGAAATTTATTTTCAAACTTTTGTCTGATCATTGCAAAATGAAAAATTATTGGTAAATTGTAAAAAGTATTTTATATACCGGTATATGTAAAAGTTAAAAATAAAGTTGGTATTTTTCAATGGTTCTTTGTTGTACATGCATTTCCAAAGTTTTTTAAGCCAGCTACTGTGTCATTTTAATCAAATTGCCAAAGAGCTATAGATCTGTACCTCTTCAGGAAAATTTTCTTATAGAGCTATAGATCTGCAGCGAATTGCCATACTGTCTGCTTATTTTTCCTTTCTTCTCCAAAACACTAAGCCAGTAAACTAAAATCACAGAAGTACATTACCCATAAAACAAATCAATTTTGCTCAGTCACTTACCAATTGCACAATAACTTGCCCACTTTATATAGTCATGTATATATGTATCTTTGAATGCACGATTCAATTTTGTTCAATGGAAAGGGCCATACTCTTCTATATGTCATACCTCTTGTTTTGTAAAAAAAAAATATTAACCTTTGTAAATCTTGGAGCCAATATCAAACTAAAACATAACATTTATTATAAGAAGTATTTTCTGATGAGTAGTTTGTTTTAACTGCAACTAATATGTATTGAGTAAGTAATATAAGAGAAATACAGATATAGGCAAATTTTTGAAAATAACAATTACTCTTTACACCCCCCCCACCCCCCCCCATATGAATTGGTAAATACATCGCTCACCTGAGCAACAATATGTATAATAAAATCAGCTTCATGGAGTCAAAATACAAAATATCTGAACAATGTGGTTTAATACTTGTAGATCCTATACAAAAAATCTGTTTCCCCCTGGATACTCTTATTTTTATAATCAAGTCCCTTTTCTAACAGGATGATTTTATAGTCATATCACATTCAGCTTTGCAGTTCTCAAAAAGACCATTTACAATTGTTTATACACAGGATATAAACCTACATCAAACTCTGAACCCCTTGTGGGCCCCAATAATCGTCTAGGGGCCAAAGTTTAAACAATTTTAAAGAATCAGCAATATATAAAAATGCTTGCATATAAGTAAAAGCATATATAATGTTTCAGTTTTTGTGAATAATTAAAATGTTTTCCTTTGTACAACTGAATCCCCAATGTGGCCCCAAAGTACTCCTAAAGATTGTGAATTGAACAAAGAAATTGGGCGCACAAGATTATAAGTTTGCAGGAATCATCGACACGAATCAATAGTGATTTAAATGTCTATAACCTGGAAAGGCTATGTACAGATTTGAACAAAAATTAATTACTCAAACTATATCATGTTGAGGGTTGAAGTACATGTCTATTTCGGCTATTAAAAAAACCTCACAAGCTTTCTAAAAATGGCAATGAGAGGGTTAACCGATAACTAGTTATATTGGAAATGTTAATGCATACATATTTTAATTCATTTATTTCGTATATCTTAATAAACTAGTAATAAGAACAGAAAATAGTGTTTATACGTTAGAAATCAATAACAGCAAATTAAAATATACCGGTATTCTATAATTCAACATCATGTTATATCAACATAATTTAAGAACAAAAAAAGTTTAAAAAAAATAAAATGAAAAAGGAGTCACCGGTAGGATTTGAACCCCAAACACCGCATGTATGTATTCACTAATCCAGGACGAAACCACTGAGCCATGTGTGACTTAACAATATGCGGTATAAAGTATTGTTTGAAACAACATTGCTATATCCATGGACTTTGTTTTTTATCCTCCCAAAAATATTTTGAAAAAGTACATAATTAGTCATCTCTGGGTCATTTCTCCATCTTTTTTAAAAATAATCTTTAATGTTGAAATATGTAATCTTTGCACTTTTCAAATTTGTGGAGAGAAGACCCAGAGACAATAAAATCATTTAAAAACAGCTGTAAATAAGTATGATTTTGCATGAATTGCATCGTGTTGCTATATTTAGACCCATATTATGATAAAACCTTTTGCATTACAAACATTTTGCTACCCATTCCACGTCCAGCAGAAACCAAATAACGGTTATGATTCAGAAAATCTGCCAAATTAATTGATGAAATTTCCACTCTCCTTGTGCGCCCAGATTCCTGCCGATTCTACATCCTAAGCGCCCACTTTCTTTCAATCTACACTATCTGAAGTTGCATTCACTAAAGTTACAGCTTTTCTAGGCAAATGTTTTTTAGAAAAAGATTTAAAGATATTTTTCTATATATTCCTGTGTAAAAATTTGTCTCCCCCCCCCCCCCCCCCCCCCCCCCCCCCCCGTGACCCATCCTACCCCCCGGGAATCATGATTTGAATAAACTTGAAATCTCACTACCTGATGATGCTTCCAAACAAGTTTCAGCTTTCCTGCCCAAATGGTTCTTGAGAAGATTTTTAAAGATTTACACTACATATTCCGATGTGAGAAGTCCACCCCCTCCCCAAATTGTTGCCCCACAGAACCCCTGAGTGTCATGATTTCACAACTTTGAATTTTCACTACCCGAGAATGCTTCCATACAAGTTTCAGCTTTCCTCAGCCAGGCCTAATGGTTTCTGAGAAGATTTTTAAAGATTTACTCTACATATTCCTGTTGTAAAAATTTGTCCTCTCCCCTCGTTGTGGCCCAACCCCACCCCCAAGGGTCATGATTTCCACACCTTTGAACCCTCACTACCTGAGAATGCTTTCACACAAGTTTCAGCTTTCCTGGCCTAATGGTTTCTGAGAAGAAGATTTTTAAAGATTTACTTGTGTGGAAGCATCCTCGGATAGTTTAGATTCAAAGTTGTGAAAATCATGACCCTCGGGGGTAGGGGGGGGGGTCGACTTTTTACATATGAATATATAGAGTAAATTTTTAAAAATCTTCTTCTCAAGAACCATTTGGCAAAGAAAGTTGAAACTTATGTGGAAGCATCCTTAGCTGGCATAAATTCAAGGTTGTAAAAATCATGACCCTTGGGGGGTAGTGTGGGGCCACAATTGGTGGGGGGGGGGTCAAATATAAATATTTAAAAATCTTCTTCTTAAGAACCATTTGGCCAGGAAAGCTGAAACTTATATGGAAGCAACCTCAGGTAGATTTAAGGTTGTGAAAAGCATGATTTTCCCTCCCTTGCATAAGTTTGTGACTCCCGAGGGTAGGGTGGGGCCACAATGGGGGTCGAATTTTTACATAGGAATATATAGAGTAAATCTGTAAAAATCTTATCAGAAACTTTTAGCAAGGAAAGCTGAAACTTGTGTGGAGGCATCCTCAGGTAGTGTAGATTCAAAGTTGTGAAAATCATAACCCCCAGGGGTAGGATGGGGCCACAATGAGGGATCAAATTTTTTACACTGGAATATATAGAGTAAATCTTTAGAAATCTTCTCAGAAACTTATCCGTATCAGCCGGGGGATTCTTTTAAATTGTGTTGACTTTGGCCCCTGTACAATTCTTGGGCTACAAAAGGGGTTCAGAGTTTGATGTAGGTTTATATCCCATATACATTAACAATTGTTTAAGATCTTTTTGAGCACTGCCTTGCTCAACATGTGTTATTACTATAAAATTATCCTGTTAGAAAAGGGACTAGTGATAATAAGAATTAGAAATGGATTTTCATTTACATAGGATCTACATGTATTATACAAAATTGTCCAGATAGTTTGTATTATAATTCCATTTATCTGATTTTATCATAGCTATTGTTTCTCAGGTTAGCAATGTGGCCCATGGGCCTCTTGTTATCATGTGATACACTATTCATCATAATATACAACAGGATATTGTAATCTGATTCAATAAA
>VIAA01000353.1:0-16535 GCA_015776775.1 Magallana hongkongensis
CTTCAAGTTGTGTTATTTGATATATTCTTGATTTTATAACTTGACAATTATTACTATTTCCTGTTTTTCATACAGTGACTTCAGAAATTATTACGTGATTGGTTCTTAATTCACTTATTGTTTACACTTCCGCCAAAAAGAAAATGTGAGTTTTACAAATTTACTTCTCTAGGAATATGCAAATTTCGTTAATATATCACTTAATTTATTATGTTGTTGTATGAAATGTTTTATTTCACCAACACTCTCTTTTATTGGAACATTAGATCTATATTTAACTTGAAAACACTTAACACTTAATATTTCTATCCGGCTCGGCAACGTGATCGAGTTTTTGTGTATTCGGTATTAGAATAGCTAGATTTATGGCTTGCTTCAAAATATAGTTGACTTTTTAATAATTGTGATCCTCCTTTTAGCAAAGCGATCGCTCCATTTTAGTTAACACCCCCCCCCATTTATTTCAGTTGTTATTTATTTGAAATAAATGAAAGCTATGTACTTATAAAACACATATTAATTGTGGTCAATTTTCATTTAGTATATGTGTTACAATTGCGTTAGAGTATGCAAAGATTCATTTTAATGTGGTCCTTTTTTATGTTGCATCTCTATGCATATTTTGTAAACTCTAAAGTTATCTGTTTAATTTGTCATTATTTTTATCATTAGTCCATCAATAAGATTCAATGCTGGATCTTTTATGAATAAAGTTTGTAACTTAGCATCGACTTAACTTTGAATTTCGGAACACCAACAAAACAATTACTCCCAAACGCAAATAAGTTTAACGTTACCAAACAAATATACAATGGTTGCGATCTATTATACTGAGCCCAGTTAATAATTGTTTATTTTGCCTCACCGGACCAAAATTACAGTTGTTTTTGCCATATCGCTATACTGCTTTATAAAGGCAGCAACTTGACAACGAAATTATATTTTCGTGATATTTCTGTCTTTTATGAAATAAAGTTATTGATCGACAAACTTTAAAAAAAAATCCCCCCCCACAAAAAAAAAAAATCAACATACTACCACATTCACAGTATCAAAAATCATAAAATTGTATAAGCATTACATGATTTACCTGTGATATTTTTCAGAGTTTGCTTAAATTCTTCTATTTCAAGACTTCATGTTACGTAAGTTGCTTGATTCTATTTTGGCTTCCATCTCAGTAACAGTGAGCAACACCTGTCTCATCAGTGTGTCCGAATGTGTTGTCTTCTCCCGCACAGTTGACTCCAGCGTGTCCATTTGTGCCGTCTTTTCCCTCACAGTCGTCTCCAGGTTGTGCAGAGTTCTTTCTAAGGCGTCTATCTTAGAGTAAATGTTGTAATTGCAGTTGTCTGGATGACTTACGGAAGCGTTGGTGTGTTCATTGAGAAGAAAGGCACTGGATCCACATGCCAGAGCAACAACAAAAAACAAAAGACAGGTATGTGAAAGGAACATGTTTGTTAGCTTTCTCTGGATTTTAAGAATTTCTCTGCTTTATATAGGATGTTTTAAGAAAATAATATCTTCATATAATCGTGTTCTTACGTTTGTACCTCCTTGGGGGTCCTTTCAGAACCATAATTTATTAACTTAATTAAAATAATCAATCACATTTTGTACATTCAAATGTGAAGATACAAAACATATTAGGCATGCGTTTAAGGTTTTTTTGTTGGTTCTGGTATTACATAAAAGAAAATGATGGACGTATTGATAAGAGAAACGCATGTAAAATGTAAATTCAAAAAGACCCCATGATATTATTAAAAAACATAAATCAAGTATAGCAATAAAAGTTTGATATCTTTTTAACATCTTCACGACCAAAAAATGTTTGTTTCTCTTTTATACATGATATTTTTTTTTTACTGCAAACGATTTTGTAGATTGCTTATACATTCGTTTTGATGTCACAACAGTTTTGAAAGGTGTTTACAAGTTCTTAAATGTTGCTGCCATGATGCGATTTTGATACAAAGTATGCATTAAGAAACCGATTTAAGAAAGTACACATACTATACATAATGAAGTCTTAGATTTTACCATTCAAATACAAAGCAAATATTTGTATACTCTAGATAAAACACCTCCTCCTTCTGTACCGATAAATACCAATTGACAAATTATTGACAGTTTTGATTTGTGATAATCAAAGAAGGAGTGAATGATACATGTCACAATATTGGTCTAATTTTTGAAAAATAATTTGTTTAAAATAAAGGTAAATTTTAATAGGTAGCTTTTAAAAAAAATAGGCAGAATTATTGCATTTGGAAAATTGATTAAATTTTTTAAGAGCACCCTTTCTTTCTCTTGGTCTCCTAGTCTTTATCTTTTTGAAATCACTTTTAACACTGACAAATTTATTTGCTGAAATGATTCAAATATAAAAATTCTGTTTTATGGACGGACAGACAAATGAACTGTATATCCAAAGCGGTTAAGCGCAGATGTATTCTTCTCTGAAAAAAAAACCCGCTACAAGGTAGATGGCTGTTTTCATCCTTTGGGTGTAAAATAAGTCTGTTGTCTAGAGACTGGGAACCTTATATCCACAAAGCACTTATAATATGCTTTATGGATACAAAACGGGTAAAAACTATGTAGTTGGTAGAAATTCTTGTGTAACAAGTCAAATTTGTTTTATGGGGAATGCAACAAATAATTAAACTTTATATTAATGCCAATTTATCTTGGCAGCTTATACATGCAGTTCAATTGTGTATCGACGCAGTGCGAGTTGGTCATATTATTGACAGTGATCCTAAGAGCTTTTTAAATTGTCTTATATCTTTCATTGGAAATTTTTATTGCAATGTATCATTAAATTTGTATTTGCTTGGTTTTTTTATTTGAAAAGTAAGATAAATGGAAAACCAAACGATCACAATTTAACTATAAAAATGTCCAGAAAAAAATAAATAGTTTGAATGTGTTTATCAAAAAATAAAATAAATTACATTAATTTGTAATTTATTGTAATTGTCATTATCCTAAATCTTCAACCTTTGAAATTGACAAATCATCAGGCTATTCGATTGTATAAAGCGATGACAAAACCATGGTTTAATGAATGAGAATAGACCGCTAATGGATATTTTCTTATTAATTTTCAAATTGAACTTTATTCAATCATGAAATCATCAATGGAACTGTCTACCAAATAATGTATAGTGTAATAAAAGATTTAATTTTATCTGATTGTTTTATCCGGAAATAGTCGAAGAACGTACAGTAAAGAGGATTGACAATGCATAATCATACCATGCATATACAGCAAAACTCGTTTATAACGAATTTCAAGGGACCGTAGAAAAAACTTCGTTATAGCCGTAATTCGCTATACGTTTATAACGAATTCGTCTAAAATATTATAGCGAATTCGTTATAAAATAATCGGCTTACAGTTTTCCACACTATCGTAAGTTATAAGAATGGTATCACCGCAATTTTCAAAAAAATGTCAATATAACCATTTCATTTAAATGAAAAAAAAAATCCGTATGCTATTTGAATTTGAGTATCTTATATATGCATCTTAACATTGCATGTATCTTCAATGAAATTTGAAATGGAAAAAAATTCGTTATAAAAATGATAAAATACGTTAAGATTTTGCCAGCGGGGGTCTTAAAATTACTTCGTTTTAGCCGTAAATTCGTTATAGCCGTGTTCGTTATATACATTAATTTTCTAAAGGTTTATATAAGAAATTTGCCGGGACATGAATAATAATTCGTTATAGCCGTAAATTCGCTATATCCGTGTTCGTTATATTCGAGTTTTGCTGTAAACTGTTTCTAAGCATGAGACTTAATCATTGGAAGGTAAAAAAGGTAAGTTTTGGATAATGATGACGTGTACAAATTATTGTAACATTTTAATTATCTTGTTGCTATCATTCATCAGTAAAATTACATGCCTCATATAGATGTAATTTAAGCAAATAAATTAAATCCTATGTAAACCTTTTTTTTATCACAAAATATATAAACCTAGTATTCAGTATAAGGCCTAAATATTTGTTTTCAATGAAATTGCTTTTTAGTTTTTTCACAGTTATTCAATTTCAGTGAATTAGATTATCATCAAAGGTGTATTAAAAGGTAAATTCTAAAACATATTAACATAAATACATTTTAATCTAAACTGATTAAAAACCCAATAATAAGCATACAAAATAGAACATCCTAACCTTTTTTCGGAAAAAAAAGAACTTTTAACCTAGAGTGATTGTGGTAGATATTTAATAAACTTCTTGAAACATTCACGTTTCTTGCAGGTCTACGACGAAATCCCGCGAGACATTGCACCTTAGCACGATTTTTAAATTAAACAAAACAAGAAATGCTTGATAGGATAGGCATATAGACGAAAATTAGCCTAAACGGGATGAGAAATATGTACACCTATGATTGCATCGATACATAATCTAGTTACATTTAGCTGAAAAAAATATTCTAATTAAACGTGCATCTCTTTTCCTCTCGTGAACACGCACAAAGAGGCGCACGCATGCATGCCAATCTTAAGTCCAAGATTAAGCATTGTATGATTTGATAATTGAACAGATAGGCATACAATTTCCTTCTTTATTTCATTAGCTGACCAAAAAAACCTCTGCAATGTGTTCTGTGCACATTCTAATCTAAACAAGTATATGTACTTTTGAAATAAAATACTTTTCCAATAAACTATATAATGCCTAAACTGGAGTAACAGCTTACACCTTTGGTATTTCAACACGTGAGATATGTCCGTAAGCTATAAATGAATATTTTAATGTTACTTGATAAGTAATTATTGTGAAATCAATTAAAAACCGGCTTCCGTTTTCGATAAACCTGCCTGAAATGAAATGAAATAAAAGTTAAGATTTGACAAATGTTGAATAAATAAATTAAGCAAATCGTTTCTTGAATGCGGGAATTTAGTTTTGAGGTACAAAACTCATTTGTTTGCGAAGCACGACCTTTGAAGTGTGTTGTTCAGCAGAGCGGGTGCTCGCAGGCCTTCGCCCAATATCCCTATACCTGCAACAAAGATTTTGGTGGGCACTTGCGAGCACCCGCTCTACTGATGTGAGAATAGGATAGAGCTTTCCAGACCGGGTAACCAAGAACGCGGGTTGACTTAATAACGTCATGATGAATCATCATCGCGGGCAGATACCCTAGATCAGACCTCACTCATTAATGTTGATAGATAACATAGAACAATTTAATGTGATTTTAGTATTAATGGAATGAACTTTCCAGAACAGGCTGCCAAATACAAGGTTTTACTAATCTACATCATGGTGGGAAGTGTGGGCGAGTTAACAATTGGACAGATACTTTGGATCCGATAACTTTGTTTGAAAATATGTAAATAAATATGCATTCATAAGCGTTTTAAAAAAAATCACTTTCCTTTACCACGACAGATTGGCTGTAAACCTTATTGTATTGTGTTCCACGTCTATATTTGATACTGCCGCATAAACATTTGAAGTTGAATTGAGCAGGGGGGGGGTGGTAGGGCTCCCTATTTTTTTAAAATAGCTTTCATTTGAAATTCTTATAGGGGACAGTTGTTAAAAATTACAGTGAAATTTGATCTAAAAAACAAAATTTCGAAATACGACGCACTAAATACTGTGAAATCATTAAAATTCGTGGGGGCCAATTTTCGTGGATTTGTTAACATTTACAGGTTCCTGGGGATGTAAGTTCATGTAATCTTTTAAACCAACATAAGGACATATGATTTTATAACACTAATTATAACAATAACTTGTGGAGGATGTAAATTCGTGGATGAGAGGTACACACGATTCCACAAAAATTGAGCCACCACGAAATTTAATGATTCCACAATACTTTTCTAGAGTGTTTACTGAACAAATTCGTTGGGTTTAACATAGGGAAGCCTATCTAAATCCGCTTTTTACAAGGGCATACACTAAACAGATCATTACGATGTTTTGGATATAAATTAAGGGAATGTTTAATTTATTAAAAAGTGCTACTGCTATGCGATGAATTAATAAATACATAAAATATTAAGCAAAGGTCATATAAATTCAAACCAGAGCTCATTTCTTTGATATTTATTCTAATAAAAGAAAAACTCTATACCAAGCAGCACCACTTTTCAGGATCTACCAGAAAAGTAGAATTTAATTATCATTTGAATTTTTCATTTAAATAAGAGTAAGCCCTTGTAATATTGAAATTTGTTTATAACCTCCATTTGGGAGAATTATCAACACATATCACGTGACTATCAATTCAGGGAACCACATAAAGTGTCATACAAGTTGGTATATACTATACTGATTAATTTTATATTACATTTACATCATGATAAAATAAATTTACATAAATATTTTGTAATAAAATATACATCGTTTTATGACCGTTTAATTCCGCTGATATTTTCATAGTAAGCCTTAACTCAAGAAATTTCTAATTATTTTGACACCAGTAAATACAGAGTTAAAATCTACATCCAATGAATAATTATGGGGTCGTAAATACACCTCATCACCGATTCCTAACCAAGTGGCTGCAGACACCGACGCACCATTTGCTTGCGGGCTAGCGCCAGAAAATGCATAGGTTAACGCTTTTTGTACATCCTGATCCCATTATTGACAGAAAAAGTTATCACAGACACCTGAAACAGATAGAGTCCTGGACTCGGGCACGTGAACACTATTCCGATGAAGGCGCCTCCTTGGTTATACAATATCACATAACTTTCAATATTAGTGAAAGTGTTGCTATACACGCCCATAAGTCTAGCTGTAAATCCCACCGATGTATATTTAACAGAAAAAATATGCTGCATTATATGAGTGAATGTAAAACAATTTGCATGCGCAAAGAAAGATCAAGAAATATATTAGTATTTAATTTGTAGTACGACAATGAAGAATATTTAAAAAGCCTAACCACCACAATCTTAGATCATTAAAGATTAGTTACAGGTAGTGTAGAAGCGTAGTAACGATTTTTCATGTTAAAAATGTGTCAGCTTCCACTAAACTATTTAAGGTACTCCGATCCTCAGGTACCAAGAATTGAAAGTGTAAATTTTAAAGCAAACGACATTTTACTGTCTCATACTAATGATTATAATATTCAATGAAGCATTTATATGTATTGTTTCCATGCGTTTTTCAAGGATAATGCATTATCACCCATACAGACTTATGTAAGGAAAAAGAAGTGACTTCAAGATTTTGCTAATTTCTTTTCAGTAGAGTATGATTACACTTAATTGCTGCACATAAAAACAATCAGTTGATATGTATATGTAAAATAAATAAATAAAAATGTGCTGTATCTAGTATTATAATAATGAAGATAAAAGAAAATATCTTTACAACATGTATGAGAAAGTTATCTTTCTTTCAAAAAGTCATCAACAGATGTAATAATGTTCCTGCGCTTTGTTACCCTTTGTTTTCCATGACAACATTCACTCAGTACATGTTGTACACCATCAAAGCCTCTTCTTTGGTACGCTAACTGCAAATGATGCATGAAAGGCCAGAGAGAGACATTCTTTTCCCCATGCTCTCAGACACTGTTTTGTTTATTAGCAAGGGCATCAGAGTTTGCAAGTTAGATTTAGAGTCTTCCATCTGGAGTACAACTTGTATAATATAATCCATACTGAAAGTATAGTTCAAAATATAGAATATGTACTGTGATGTTCGACAAGTTTCTGTAGATATGTACAGTCTTCAACTGCATCATGTGCCTCGAATGTACAGCCTGAAAATTTCTAGCACAAGGGTCTCCAGAGTTCATGCTGTGGTATTACAAGATGCATAATTCTTCAACATAGGCAGAGTATCACAAAATCCAAAAATGCAGTCTTGCAGTAGTATATTAGAGCATTTTCTCATTACTCTGCATAGAACAACACTATCGAATTTCTGCAGTTATGAGCAAATAGTATTGGTTTATGTATACCAATGTTGTGTCTCTTCCCTGTTGGTACAATAGTCAACTTCTTGCAGCAGGTACACTCTATGTACAATAAGATCGCAAGGCCATACTGTTTTTCTTTTACACACTTTGCTAAATTTAGTGGTTTATGGCACACAACACATCCTCGCTCTAGATGATCAACCAAAACTGAAAACTCTACGTTTCTTCGCCGATCAAAAAATTGGTATATTTAGATCGAGAAAGTTCTTCACTATCATTACAACTCCAACTCAAAACTAGAATTTACATCATCATGTCTGAGTTTCATTATTGTTCACATCAATGCTGTTATTTATGTCACGGCCAGTGGAAAAACTAGTGAACCTTTTTTGAACCGACCTTTCTTGTCTCTAGCTCGTTGACAATTGGATCGTTTACTAGTAACATATTCTCCTTCTTTGACAATAGATTTCCAAAAAATATAAATGCCGGACTTCATGGTACGAATAAACTATTTCCGAATATTAGAACGAGTTATCTCGCTTTGCTGAGGATCGGAGATCATTAAATAGATTACAAAATAAAAGGCTTTTTCAAAAAATATAGCAAGCACTTATTTTTTTTATCAACTTTTAATTTTTTATGCAACAATACAATCTAAAACCAGCATAAAAATCTGAATTTCTTGTTCAGTCAACTATCAACAGTCCGCGATTATTTTTTTCAGAAAAAAACCATATAATTATTTAGATATGATTTGATCGATCATTAACTGTTAACTTTGCCTTGGACTTTATTAGTTATCCAGGTCTAATCAAGAGTGTAAGGGGATTTACCCCGAGTTGTATTTCATACACCCTAAGGCTGTAGGCCGAAGAGTGTATGGAATACAATCCGAAGTAAATCCCCGCACATCATTGATTGGACCTGGATAACGAATTTATTTCCTGTTTAACAACTTTTTAAATCATATTGTTTTACCAGTGCTTTGCAACTTGCAAATCAGTTAATATTTATTGACATTGTGCTAGAAACCATTTATTTAGAATATTAAGAAAGAGGGATTTTGACAAATAATTTATCTATTAACCTCATTAAACGTTACATCATTTTGCGCAAAGATTCAGGTGCACTTGTTAAGTTAACAAGAATGGCGTTATGACGTCACATTTTATTACACCCGGCTCATTCGGATGTAATAAAATTTACAACTGGCTTTGTAGCCAATCAAATCTTGTGTTACAAGCTACACAGAAAATTGTAATTGTCGTCAATGTTTCTGTATACGTTATGTCTCAAATAAGACAGCATATTAGCGGCCGGGATATTTAGGTCTTTCCACCTTTCAGGTGAAAGACCTCTTGTTTTCTTTATGTTTTTTCTTCTTCTTCTTCTTCTTCTTTTTTTCTATTTAGCTCGGAGTGACTTTTTTATTATTAGAGTTATCCAAACAATTTAAACTATTAAAAGTTATGGTACCAATTGACCCTGTGTCAAAGAACTCCCAGAACTTACAGAGTTATTGCCCTTTGAGAAGGAAATGCTTGTTATCGCTACTCCTCTGAAACCATAAGAGATAGAGATTTGGAACTTTTACCAATGTCTTCATTACACTTAGAGGGTTCTTCAATCTATTCATACCAAAAAGATCTGAGGCCCCCTTGTAGTAGTTATTGCCCCTGAAAGTATTTAAATTTCCATAAAATCACTTCCAACTTCTTTATTATTTATCATAGAGACTTCGGACCACTTGGGATGGAAGCGTCTACCTTGGACGAACAAAATGACAAAAAGGTCAAAGGTCAAGGTTATTTGAGAAGCCGTTAATTAATGAGTTTTTATATCTCTTTTGTTAAGGGTGGTAGAGAAAAACTTTTTTATGGATTTAGTAGGACATCTTAAGACAATTTAAAATATAGCCCCTTGGCTCATACTTTTGAATAATTACAGAGTTATAGCCCCTATTGTACGAAATGCTTGTTATCGCTACTCCTCTGAAACCATAAAAGATAAAGACTTGGAACTTTTACCAATGTATTCAGTACACTTGGAGGATTCTTCAATCTATTCATACCGAAAGGATCTGAGGCCCTCTTCTAGTAGTTATTCCCTCTGAAAGTTTTTAATTTTCTATCAAATCATTTCCAACTTTTTTATTATTTGTCGTACAGACTTCGGACCACTTGGAATAGAAGCCTCTACCTTGGCCAAACAAAATGACATAAAGGTCAAAGGTCAACGTCATTTAGAAGTCTTTTAATTATTGAATTTTCATATCATTTGAAATACAGAATTATAGTAAGGGTTTCAATAGCTTGCTGGATTGCGCAATATGGTATTCAATTGTGTCAGCCAGGTATCAAATCAAGTCCTGTGGTTACTCAAGTGGAACTTGTTATTCATTTTGTACAAAGACAGCTAGCCTGTAGAACACTCTCTTCTATTGTTAGCTTTACTGTTTATACGATTGTGTAAAGAATATTCACTTGGCTCAGATTTGTTCATAGTAAGTGGAAAAAAATTCAGAAAAGTAATTAGATAAATCTTTACCGATATATACCACACGAAATTTTTAAAGAAATGGCTTGATAATAATAAAACTAAAAAATCTCTGTTAAAACCATTTATCAATTAATGGCCTTGTGGTTTTCCCATTTTATAGTACAACATATATCATAGGTATAGTAATGTTTTGTATATCTTATTGAGCAATCTAGCAATTCATTAAAATATTAGGTGGAAAGACCTCTAATTGTTCTCGAACAATTAGCCTACTAGTTTTATCTTGTTATTTTTAATTACTTTTAAAAGCTGTGGTCATCGACAAAACAAAACATCTAGACTTTCGAATCGCATCGCCTTCCATCAACAAACAAACCCTTATCAATAAGTCACAAAAATTATGTTATTCTATGAAACGATTTACCTGTAATAGTGAGCGCAGCGCGCCGGCGAGCGAAGCGAGCTCTAAGAACCAGTGTGCGCGGGAAAAAGAACGAGCTAAACCTACAGTTCATCAAACAAAATTTTTTGTCTACGTCCCATAATGCTCTATAATGTTTTCACCCGTGGTGCTATGCCAAAAATGGCCGACTTTTAACTCGTAATTTACAGTGACTTAAAGTTTGAAGACACGTTTTGAGTACCGCATATGCTATGGCGAGACTCAAAAGACTTGTTACATGCTACCATGCCTCCGTATTGAGTCGAGAAACGCAAACAAAGACGAACAAAGTCATGGATGACGTCACAGTGAACTCGCGCTATATTTCCCACGATAAATTTAAAGGTGGATCAAACATCTGTAATGCGTGTACTAGCTATTCCAGAATAGACTGCGATACCTGCCTCATTGACGGATGATTTGTTTTTAAATTTTTTTAATACAGAGATTTTATGTATACATATATTAGCAAGAGCCATACTTTACTGTCATAACGATCCATTTTTAAGCTAATTGTGCATGCATGAGTAGGGAGGAAATAAACAATAGGACATTTTGAAATAAATAAAAAGGAATAAAATGTAAAAATTAACAGTCAAAAAAATTATGTAGATATTGCATATAGTCAGACCATTAAATTTAAAAGTGGGAAATTACACACCTACAAACAGGAACTGGGCTATCTCTCTCTCTCTCTCTCTCTCTCTCTCTCTCTCTCTCTCTCGTTCTCTCTCTCTGGGAAGGGGGTTGCGCTGTATGTATCATAACCATTAAAATAAGTACATTTGGCATACTTATCAGCTGCTTATCATTGCTTATTGTAGAGCAATACTCTCTCAAAAATTCTTTGACGTTCGTTGATACCTAATTAAAACTATAAGTTGACAATGATGCAAGGTATGTAGCTTATTGTAGAGCAATACTCTCTCAAAAATTCTTTGACGTTCGTTGATACCTAATTAAAACTATAAGTTGACAATGATGCAAGGTATGTGTAATTCTTGCTGCGCTCGCCATAACGGTAGCACCGTAAAACATATTATTTTCCACAAGAGTTTTCTTTCTTTTGACACTCAAGTTATTCAGATTGCTTGTTTCAATCGTGGCATCCATCTCATTAAAAAAGATCAATACCTTTCTCATCAGCGTGTCCATGCGTGTTGACTTTTCCAGCACATTCGTCTCCAGGTTCTGCACAGTTCTCTCTAAGGCGTCCATCTTGGTGTATAGCTTTTTGAAGTTATGGTCTGGAGAACCAGCGGAAGCATTAGCAATTTCATGAAGTGGAGAGTCGCTGGATTCAGTTGTTGCGAGAACAACAAGAAATACCAATAGAAATGTATTTGAAAGAAATATGATTTTCAGCACTCTCGAGATTTTGACCATGTATCTGCTTTATATAGAATATTTCAAGATTAAAACTTTTTTTATTTGCGTTTTGACATGATTAACTCTTTGAAGTTCTTTTTCAAACCATTATTAATCTTATTATTAATGTTATGTTTGTAGATTCAAATGCAATAGTACATAACATACAAGGCATGTTTGGGTTTTTGTGGGTTCTGATATAACATTAAAGAAAACGGTAGAGAGATTTTAAGAACCAGTTGGCTTTTATGGTATGACAAGAAGACTCTAAGCTATCATTCATAAAAAACATTTACCAAGAATTACGTAATAGGTTTAAGATACTCTTTATATACCTAGACGACCCAATAATGTTTGGACCTCTTTCTTTCTTTACCGCACACCATTGCGTAGATTGTCTAAAGAAGCATACATTGTTGTTGTCATTATTCCCAATGTTTGCTTTCTAGCCCACATTTGAAAACGGGATCAAATAGATAAATATGCTTCTATTTTTGTATTATGAACATTTACGTAAATATAATGAGAATTAATATGCATATAATGTATCTTTTCACAATATAGAGTGTGAGAGAGAGAGAGAGAGAGAGAGAGAGAGAGAGAGAGAGAGAGAGAGAGAGAGAGAGAGAGAGAGAGAGAGAGAGAGGAGTTAAGATGAACTTATGTTCTCAGATTTTATTGGCTTTTCAAAACAAATCATGTTTTAAGTAACCGATTTAATAATGTGTTTTAAATTAGAATAATTTAATTCTGATTGGCTAAAAAATTATTTTATACAGTTTAAACAGTTTACGCTTTTTTATAAACCGCTTTGCGGTTTATAAAGCATAAACTGCCCCAAACCATTTTATATCGTATAAAACAAATAAATATTGAATTCATTCCTTAAGTATTAAGGTTTTTGAACAATGAGAATTCAAAGGTAATATTTTCAAACTATAAAACTAATACATGTAGCTCCCTCCTGTATTTTGTACCAAGTAATATCAAATTAAATAGTTTTGCTTTATAACATAAATCAAAGATAAACTAAATAATAACAAAGATAGTAAATTTAGAAAAGTAAATCGTTTAAAATAAAGGTATATTCAAGTCCCAGTAGCCGTTGAAAAAAATAGCTAGATTTATTGTTTTTGGATTAGACGCTTTCTCTATCTGTAGAATTGTTTCTGTTCAAAGAAAAATGTTAACTAGCCTGTCGACGCCGGGTCAGAAATATAAATAAAATGCTGACATACTGTGCGTCAGATCATTAGTATTGACTTGATTGCATTTACTTATTACGAAAATGGCAGTTCTCCAGTAGTCATCTGGAAGCTGTCTTTTTGTCTCATCTTTTTATACAGGTAAGATGAATAGATACTATTGCGCATATTCTTAAAAGTAAAGTTGATAGATTCAGGGGGTTCAACCAATATTTTTTTCAGAGATTTATAAAAATACGACATCAATCAACCAAACTTGTTGTAAATTTATTAAGACCCAGTCGTTTAGTAGACGGAACCTTTGATTCTCATAAGTAACAAAGATCTACTACATTTCTGGGTATTCTTTATTAAAATGGCAAGACGTTTTAATAAACGGAACAAAACCAGAAAAAACTGTCGTAGATCCCAATCTAATCTAATACAATTTAAAAATACATACAAAAATAACGAGAACAACTCTCAGAAGTATGTACTCAATCTATCAAAGTACAAAGTCAACCAACACGAGTATTCTGTGCTCAGTAAAGGTTTAAAATTTATACCGACTCCACAAAACAGCAACACTAAAAAAGTCATCTTGAACGACTTTGACGAGTTTGCTAGAAAACTCCGATGCAAGTATCATTTTGACAAAGGGGAAAATCTTCCAATTCACCCATTCAAAAAACCCTCTGGTTACAACCCCTCATTCACATGTTATGCATTAGAGGATTACATCGACAAAACTAAATTAGAATTGTCATCTATTCCAATCAAGAAAATTCAAAATAATACGTCTAAGCTTGAAAGAGCAGCACTGACGTCTCTGAGAAATAATAACAATATTGTTATCAAAAAAGCGGACAAAAGCAATACAATTGTTATTATGGACAAAGACCAATATATTGCATGCGCCAACTCAAATCAAAACATTACATGCAAGTTGATAAACCAGATCTACAGAACTTGCATCATATCATACAAAATAGAGTAACGCAAATGTACTCTAAGGGCTCAATAGATAAGGAAACGTATCGTTATCTCTGCGATAACAAACCATCGCTTAAATGCGGTCATTTATAGTTGCTCCCTAAAATACACAAAATCAAAGATGAAGTCCGATATGCCCTTCAAAACGGCCTATGCAGCATCAGACAATTACCACCTGGCCGCCCGATTATTTCACAGTGTGATACGCCAACACGGAAAATCGGCGCATATTGCGATTACTTTCTCATTCCCATAGTACAAAATCAATCAACTTATATTAAAGACACCGCCGATTTTATCAATAAAATTGAGACTCTCGAACTTCCAGCAGAGGTGTTACTAATTACATATGATGTAACTAGTATGTATACCAACATGGAATTCGGCGAATTACTCAGCGCCGTCAATGAAACTTACAAAAACGCAAACAAACCATAAATCGACATTCCTTATCCAGAGAGCGAAGATCTTATCTTCTTATTGAAATGCGTCTTGGAAAACAATTACTTTGAGTTCAATGGAAAATACTTTAAACAAATCATAGGATGCAGTATGGGTGCAATACCATCTCCAGAAATTTCAGATACAAGAATGTATCAAATCACCAACTATATAATGTCAAAATTCAAATTCGCCAATCAAGTTCTTTACCACGGGCGATTTAGAGACGATGGTTTTATAGCCTTTAACGGCACACAAAATGAAATTTTAGAATTTTTTGACATCGGCAATACATGTCACGAACACCTGAAATTCACGTATGAAATCTCAGAAAAAAATGTCAATTTTCTGGACACTACTATATACAAAGGCGTGAGGTTTCAGGAAAATAACATACTTGATATTAAATCATATATAAAACCAACAAACAATTTTCAATATCTACACAGAAAAAGCACCCATAGTCCTTCTGTCTTTAAAGGGTTCATAAAAGGCGAATGCATCAGACATACAAGGAATACCAGTGATCCTTGCATTCTATCTACAATTCTAACGGATTTCAAGACACACCTATCAAAGAGAGGTTACTCTGATAAGGAAATAGATCCCATTGTGCGTACAATGGAAAACACAAATAGAAAGAAGTACTTGGTGAAAACAGATATAAAATGCAAACAACGACAACCAAATGTCATGATAACCAAGTACAACCCACACTTGAAGGGTCTCAAAAAGCGCATCGTGAAATACTGGAATGTCCTTAAAAATGATGAAATATGCAAAGAACTATTTACCAATGAACCTATAATCGCCTACAGTAAACACAAGAATATCGGCGAAATGATAATTCAATCACGATTACAATAATGAGAAAATCAAAATAGGTAGACCCCTGATGAGGCGGGCCTTAAGAGTTAAAACCATAACTCTTACAAAAACCGCCGAAACACTCTATGCATCCATAATAACAATATCAGTGTATAACGTGTACTCATAATGTGGTCTAGAGTGTCGGGTCTTAATAAATTTACAACAAGTTTGGTTGATTGATGTCGTATTTTTATAAAACATGTAGAGGGTGCACGTAGAAAACTTGAGGGAAGCGGATGATAAACACAAAAAAGTTGGAAAGCATTATGTCATTTGCTCGGTAATTGTTTCTTTTGTTTAGCGCAATATGATCAACATTTTCAGATCTCGCAAGAAAATCTAGGTAATTGTAAACAGTTGTGTTTGAATAGAATAAATTATAATTTATTTCCAACTTAGGGCCAACTGGAAAAGACACATAAGAATTGTGACTACATATAAATACGCATAGAGCAACTTGGTAAAACGTTAACGTAACGTGTTGGCTTATTGTTCAGTTCCACGCCCATGCTTATTGAAAGTGAATGCTTTTCCAGAATTGAAAAATACCCTTGTATGTCTTGCAATTTTACCTTACAATTATAGACAAGGATAAGTAATGAACATTTTTATTGAATATTATTGTATGTCTTTACAAAAAATGACTTCCAAATATTTCGGCTTTTTCAGTTCTATATATTTTATAAATGCATTAATTTTAAAAATTCATTTCTTCTATGAAACAGCAATACATAAACCATATTATTATACAGAGTTGTCAATTATTTAGAGAATAAACATAACTGCAACAGGTACAAATGATTAAAT